>JANIIK010000611.1:0-26929 GCA_027704905.1 Muraenolepis orangiensis | reverse complement strand
ACCTCAGAATCTCCCAGCCCAAGTTAGCAATGACCCCAACTTTGGACTACTAGTCAGGAAGATCTATAAGGTCATTAAGGTCGCACATCACCTTCAGAATGTGACCCCCAAACCAGACAGGCCAGAACCTGTTTCCTTCACCCGACTAGTGGACTACCTATCCACGATCATAAAACCGGCTTCTCCCACGCAGGAATGCTCGGACCTGATCATGGGTAACGCCAAGAATTGGGGCTACACCACGACCCTGATCCTAGAGGATCATTACACCCAACTCCTCAACAATCTAATGGCCAGTTTATCCACTGATCTCTCCAAAGAATGGAGACTGGCCTTCACAATTGCCACCAGGTGGTCTCGTAGAGACCTCAACCGTATCCACCAAGATACAATAGACCACGTGGAAGCATTGTTGGTCTCCTGCTCCACACAGGAACAGAATCTTACACCAGCAACGACACGGACCACTCTCGCAACAGCACAGATCCACACAACCTACCCACAAGAAAACACCACTGCGACCATGTCCGGAGTGGCTCCCACAGACACAATTAGGCCGACCATAGAACCGACTCCCCCTACACCACCCCCCACACACCCCCAACTCCACAACTGGTGTCTATCAGGGAGATTACCACCGTCCAGACACCCAAGGAGCAAAGACCCCCACGAGAACCCAGGGGCCCCAACCCTTGTGTGATTGAGGCAGATAGTCTTCTTATTGACACTGTGATCGAGTCTACTATGGAGGAGGAAGTGTCCAGAGACCCTTTACTGGACTGTCCTACCGGGGACAATACACCCTCCTTAATACCCAGAACCATTACAACCGGGCCCACCCCCCCTCTTCCTTTAATCTTTACGCCTAGGTCCACCCCCCCTTCTCCCCTCACAACAACACCACCACCACTACAACTCCAACCCCAGGACACGTCCACCCCTAAGACCCCTGTGTCACATGTCACCAAACATGGACCCTCTATACACAAGATGTTGGATTGGAGGCTGACGGTGCGCGGGAGGTGGCTCATCCTGGGTGACGCCAATCTTTCCATGTTCCCGGGATTTTCCGTCCCGGGTCTGCAGATTGACAGTTACCCGGGGGCGACTTTCCGCCACGCGCAGTCGATCATCCAAAAGGGCAAGCTACAAACCCAAGTAAAAAAAGTGGTTCTTGCCTTTGGCATGGAAGGCAGACAACAGAGCTTCAAAGCCACCACCATAAAACAATTGCAGTCTGCCTATCGGGTAGCACAGGACATGTACCCCCACGCAGTTATTTGGGTACCTATATTAAATTTCTCGACATTACTTCCTGACTCAGAACAAACTAACCTACGGGAACTCAATGAACACATCACCAACAACATACCCTTTATCCCTCACCTCCCGGATGCTGATTTCACAACCGAGGGGGAACGAACCCGTTGGTCCAAAACCACGGCCAAAGCATTCTTCAACCATTGGACGTCCTTTTTAAACCTACCCTATGCCTAACCCTAACCCTGACCATAACCCTAACCTTAACCCCACCTTCCCAATGCCTAACCATAACCCAAACTACCCTATGCCTAACCATAACCCTAACCTTAACCCCACCTTCCCAACGCCTAACCTTAACCCAAACTACCCTATGCCTAACCATAACCTAACCCACCCTATTGGGTTTAATAATTAAAAAATAAAAGGCCCTAGCACTTACCCAGACCCCAGCCCTGGCCCTAACCCACTAACTAAAAACACATACACACACACACACACACGTGTATGTGTTTCTGGCCCCAACCCTAACCCACTAACTAAAGAGAACACACACGGATGTGGGTGTCTTTAAATCCTAGCTCCGCTCCAATCCTACGCCAGGGAGCCGCCCCCTAGACTACTAATACAGGCCCCTTTCCGCTTTTTCCCTCTTTCATGATCAGACCTACCAAGAGAGAACACTTCTGCCCTTACAAAGTCCTTCATTTTTCCTTCATTTTTCCAAGAGCTAAGAGACATTGCCTCGGCTCAAACATACCCAAAACCCAACCCTTTCTTTTCATTGTGCTTTTATTTTATTTTGTTTTTTCACTATAAAACAAAGGGACAGCGTCCTTCTTTGTTCATTGTGCCTAGCCTGAAGAAGACCTAACCAGGTCGAAACGTCGCGACTTGGCACTTATCTTAACTGTGAGTATTTTTCTTACCTTTTATTTGTCCTCCAAAACCCCACCGTGAACGAAAAACGCTCTACTTTCCCCCGGCGCATTACCGTCACGTGTGTGCGTTATTCCTCCGCTGACGCCCCATGAGGTTTCCATTCAAAACAACAGTGTATTAAGATAATCACCACTTAGCATTTATATTATATTACTTTAATAGTGTTAGTACAACCTTTATTTTGTCCTTTATAACCCCACCGTGAACGCAAACCGTGATTTAGTCTGCGTGTACGGCCATTTCTCTCGTGTGTGCGTTGTCCCTTCGCGGACTTCCCGTGAGGTTTCCATTAACAACAACAGTTCAAAAAGACAATCACCACTTGGCATTTAAATTGTATTCATTCAATAGTGTTAGTACTACCTTTATTTTGTCCGTTTTAACCCCATAGTGAACGTAACCGTGATTTAGTCTGCGTGTGCGCTCTACTTTCTCGGCGCACACACGGCGCATGACCGTCGCGTGTGTGCGTTGCTCCCCCGTTGAAGCCCCGTGAGGTTTCTATTAGAAGAAACACCAAGTGTTACGTACTGTTGGCACATTCCCTGGCCCTGACCCTACCCCCCCAAACGAATATAATAAATAAATTAACAAATCAACACAAATATATCTATAAACATATAGATATAATTTAAATAAATAACACACAACAATGCGTCGCGCCAATCCCCCTCCCCCCTCTGGGTGGACCCTGGTCAGTTACGGAAGGAGACGTGGTCCACCCAGACCACAGCCGGCTTTTAGGGGACCACCATATCCGGTCCCTCGTGGACGGGGTGACGTACGCGGATGGGGGATGGACAGTGCACCTCCCTATCCCTATTCATTTGGGGATGGGTTTCAAACCCCAACACCTAACCGGCCCGTGCCTCCCCTGTTCGCCCCTGCGCCGCCCCCGCCACGTCTATTTTTGGGACCACAATCCCGGTCCTATGCCTCTGTGGTTAAACCACCCCAAATCCACCAGAGACCTCAGAATCTCCCAGCCCAAGTTAGCAATGACCCCAACTTTGGACTACTAGTCAGGAAGATCTATAAGGTCATTAAGGTCGCACATCACCTTCAGAATGTGACCCCCAAACCAGACAGGCCAGAACCTGTTTCCTTCACCCGACTAGTGGACTACCTATCCACGATCATAAAACCGGCTTCTCCCACGCAGGAATGCTCGGACCTGATCATGGGTAACGCCAAGAATTGGGGCTACACCACGACCCTGATCCTAGAGGATCATTACACCCAACTCCTCAACAATCTAATGGCCAGTTTATCCACTGATCTCTCCAAAGAATGGAGACTGGCCTTCACAATTGCCACCAGGTGGTCTCGTAGAGACCTCAACCGTATCCACCAAGATACAATAGACCACGTGGAAGCATTGTTGGTCTCCTGCTCCACACAGGAACAGAATCTTACACCAGCAACGACACGGACCACTCTCGCAACAGCACAGATCCACACAACCTACCCACAAGAAAACACCACTGCGACCATGTCCGGAGTGGCTCCCACAGACACAATTAGGCCGACCATAGAACCGACTCCCCCTACACCACCCCCCCACACACCCCCAACTCCACAACTGGTGTCTATCAGGGAGATTACCACCGTCCAGACACCCAAGGAGCAAAGACCCCCACGAGAACCCAGGGGCCCCAACCCTTGTGTGATTGAGGCAGATAGTCTTCTTATTGACACTGTGATCGAGTCTACTATGGAGGAGGAAGTGTCCAGAGACCCTTTACTGGACTGTCCTACCGGGGACAATACACCCTCCTTAATACCCAGAACCATTACAACCGGGCCCACCCCCCCTCTTCCTTTAATCTTTACGCCTAGGTCCACCCCCCCTTCTCCCCTCACAACAACACCACCACCACTACAACTCCAACCCCAGGACACGTCCACCCCTAAGACCCCTGTGTCACATGTCACCAAACATGGACCCTCTATACACAAGATGTTGGATTGGAGGCTGACGGTGCGCGGGAGGTGGCTCATCCTGGGTGACGCCAATCTTTCCATGTTCCCGGGATTTTCCGTCCCGGGTCTGCAGATTGACAGTTACCCGGGGGCGACTTTCCGCCACGCGCAGTCGATCATCCAAAAGGGCAAGCTACAAACCCAAGTAAAAAAAGTGGTTCTTGCCTTTGGCATGGAAGGCAGACAACAGAGCTTCAAAGCCACCACCATAAAACAATTGCAGTCTGCCTATCGGGTAGCACAGGACATGTACCCCCACGCAGTTATTTGGGTACCTATATTAAATTTCTCGACATTACTTCCTGACTCAGAACAAACTAACCTACGGGAACTCAATGAACACATCACCAACAACATACCCTTTATCCCTCACCTCCCGGATGCTGATTTCACAACCGAGGGGGAACGAACCCGTTGGTCCAAAACCACGGCCAAAGCATTCTTCAACCATTGGACGTCCTTTTTAAACCTACCCTATGCCTAACCCTAACCCTGACCATAACCCTAACCTTAACCCCACCTTCCCAATGCCTAACCATAACCCAAACTACCCTATGCCTAACCATAACCCTAACCTTAACCCCACCTTCCCAACGCCTAACCTTAACCCAAACTACCCTATGCCTAACCATAACCTAACCCACCCTATTGGGTTTAATAATTAAAAAATAAAAGGCCCTAGCACTTACCCAGACCCCAGCCCTGGCCCTAACCCACTAACTAAAAACACATACACACACACACACACACACGTGTATGTGTTTCTGGCCCCAACCCTAACCCACTAACTAAAGAGAACACACACGGATGTGGGTGTCTTTAAATCCTAGCTCCGCTCCAATCCTACGCCAGGGAGCCGCCCCCTAGACTACTAATACAGGCCCCTTTCCGCTTTTTCCCTCTTTCATGATCAGACCTACCAAGAGAGAACACTTCTGCCCTTACAAAGTCCTTCATTTTTCCTTCATTTTTCCAAGAGCTAAGAGACATTGCCTCGGCTCAAACATACCCAAAACCCAACCCTTTCTTTTCATTGTGCTTTTATTTTATTTTGTTTTTTCACTATAAAACAAAGGGACAGCGTCCTTCTTTGTTCATTGTGCCTAGCCTGAAGAAGACCTCACCAGGTCGAAACGTCGCGACTTGGCACTTATCTTAACTGTGAGTATTTTTCTTACCTTTTATTTGTCCTCCAAAACCCCACCGTGAACGAAAAACGCTCTACTTTCCCCCGGCGCATTACCGTCACGTGTGTGCGTTATTCCTCCGCTGACGCCCCATGAGGTTTCCATTCAAAACAACAGTGTATTAAGATAATCACCACTTAGCATTTATATTATATTACTTTAATAGTGTTAGTACAACCTTTATTTTGTCCTTTATAACCCCACCGTGAACGCAAACCGTGATTTAGTCTGCGTGTACGGCCATTTCTCTCGTGTGTGCGTTGTCCCTTCGCGGACTTCCCGTGAGGTTTCCATTAACAACAACAGTTCAAAAAGACAATCACCACTTGGCATTTAAATTGTATTCATTCAATAGTGTTAGTACTACCTTTATTTTGTCCGTTTTAACCCCATAGTGAACGTAACCGTGATTTAGTCTGCGTGTGCGCTCTACTTTCTCGGCGCACACACGGCGCATGACCGTCGCGTGTGTGCGTTGCTCCCCCGTTGAAGCCCCGTGAGGTTTCTATTAGAAGAAACACCAAGTGTTACGTACTGTTGGCACATTCCCTGGCCCTGACCCTACCCCCCCAAACGAATATAATAAATAAATTAACAAATCAACACAAATATATCTATAAACATATAGATATAATTTAAATAAATAACACACAACAATGCGTCGCGCCAATCCCCCTCCCCCCTCTGGGTGGACCCTGGTCAGTTACGGAAGGAGACGTGGTCCACCCAGACCACAGCCGGCTTTTAGGGGACCACCATATCCGGTCCCTCGTGGACGGGGTGACGTACGCGGATGGGGGATGGACAGTGCACCTCCCTATCCCTATTCATTTGGGGATGGGTTTCAAACCCCAACACCTAACCGGCCCGTGCCTCCCCTGTTCGCCCCTGCGCCGCCCCCGCCACGTCTATTTTTGGGACCACAATCCCGGTCCTATGCCTCTGTGGTTAAACCACCCCAAATCCACCAGAGACCTCAGAATCTCCCAGCCCAAGTTAGCAATGACCCCAACTTTGGACTACTAGTCAGGAAGATCTATAAGGTCATTAAGGTCGCACATCACCTTCAGAATGTGACCCCCAAACCAGACAGGCCAGAACCTGTTTCCTTCACCCGACTAGTGGACTACCTATCCACGATCATAAAACCGGCTTCTCCCACGCAGGAATGCTCGGACCTGATCATGGGTAACGCCAAGAATTGGGGCTACACCACGACCCTGATCCTAGAGGATCATTACACCCAACTCCTCAACAATCTAATGGCCAGTTTATCCACTGATCTCTCCAAAGAATGGAGACTGGCCTTCACAATTGCCACCAGGTGGTCTCGTAGAGACCTCAACCGTATCCACCAAGATACAATAGACCACGTGGAAGCATTGTTGGTCTCCTGCTCCACACAGGAACAGAATCTTACACCAGCAACGACACGGACCACTCTCGCAACAGCACAGATCCACACAACCTACCCACAAGAAAACACCACTGCGACCATGTCCGGAGTGGCTCCCACAGACACAATTAGGCCGACCATAGAACCGACTCCCCCTACACCACCCCCCCACACACCCCCAACTCCACAACTGGTGTCTATCAGGGAGATTACCACCGTCCAGACACCCAAGGAGCAAAGACCCCCACGAGAACCCAGGGGCCCCAACCCTTGTGTGATTGAGGCAGATAGTCTTCTTATTGACACTGTGATCGAGTCTACTATGGAGGAGGAAGTGTCCAGAGACCCTTTACTGGACTGTCCTACCGGGGACAATACACCCTCCTTAATACCCAGAACCATTACAACCGGGCCCACCCCCCCTCTTCCTTTAATCTTTACGCCTAGGTCCACCCCCCCTTCTCCCCTCACAACAACACCACCACCACTACAACTCCAACCCCAGGACACGTCCACCCCTAAGACCCCTGTGTCACATGTCACCAAACATGGACCCTCTATACACAAGATGTTGGATTGGAGGCTGACGGTGCGCGGGAGGTGGCTCATCCTGGGTGACGCCAATCTTTCCATGTTCCCGGGATTTTCCGTCCCGGGTCTGCAGATTGACAGTTACCCGGGGGCGACTTTCCGCCACGCGCAGTCGATCATCCAAAAGGGCAAGCTACAAACCCAAGTAAAAAAAGTGGTTCTTGCCTTTGGCATGGAAGGCAGACAACAGAGCTTCAAAGCCACCACCATAAAACAATTGCAGTCTGCCTATCGGGTAGCACAGGACATGTACCCCCACGCAGTTATTTGGGTACCTATATTAAATTTCTCGACATTACTTCCTGACTCAGAACAAACTAACCTACGGGAACTCAATGAACACATCACCAACAACATACCCTTTATCCCTCACCTCCCGGATGCTGATTTCACAACCGAGGGGGAACGAACCCGTTGGTCCAAAACCACGGCCAAAGCATTCTTCAACCATTGGACGTCCTTTTTAAACCTACCCTATGCCTAACCCTAACCCTGACCATAACCCTAACCTTAACCCCACCTTCCCAATGCCTAACCATAACCCAAACTACCCTATGCCTAACCATAACCCTAACCTTAACCCCACCTTCCCAACGCCTAACCTTAACCCAAACTACCCTATGCCTAACCATAACCTAACCCACCCTATTGGGTTTAATAATTAAAAAATAAAAGGCCCTAGCACTTACCCAGACCCCAGCCCTGGCCCTAACCCACTAACTAAAAACACATACACACACACACACCCACACACACGTGTATGTGTTTCTGGCCCCAACCCTAACCCACTAACTAAAGAGAACACACACGGATGTGGGTGTCTTTAAATCCTAGCTCCGCTCCAATCCTACGCCAGGGAGCCGCCCCCTAGACTACTAATACAGGCCCCTTTCCGCTTTTTCCCTCTTTCATGATCAGACCTACCAAGAGAGAACACTTCTGCCCTTACAAAGTCCTTCATTTTTCCTTCATTTTTCCAAGAGCTAAGAGACATTGCCTCGGCTCAAACATACCCAAAACCCAACCCTTTCTTTTCATTGTGCTTTTATTTTATTTTGTTTTTTCACTATAAAACAAAGGGACAGCGTCCTTCTTTGTTCATTGTGCCTAGCCTGAAGAAGACCTCACCAGGTCGAAACGTCGCGACTTGGCACTTATCTTAACTGTGAGTATTTTTCTTACCTTTTATTTGTCCTCCAAAACCCCACCGTGAACGAAAAACGCTCTACTTTCCCCCGGCGCATTACCGTCACGTGTGTGCGTTATTCCTCCGCTGACGCCCCATGAGGTTTCCATTCAAAACAACAGTGTATTAAGATAATCACCACTTAGCATTTATATTATATTACTTTAATAGTGTTAGTACAACCTTTATTTTGTCCTTTATAACCCCACCGTGAACGCAAACCGTGATTTAGTCTGCGTGTACGGCCATTTCTCTCGTGTGTGCGTTGTCCCTTCGCGGACTTCCCGTGAGGTTTCCATTAACAACAACAGTTCAAAAAGACAATCACCACTTGGCATTTAAATTGTATTCATTCAATAGTGTTAGTACTACCTTTATTTTGTCCGTTTTAACCCCATAGTGAACGTAACCGTGATTTAGTCTGCGTGTGCGCTCTACTTTCTCGGCGCACACACGGCGCATGACCGTCGCGTGTGTGCGTTGCTCCCCCGTTGAAGCCCCGTGAGGTTTCTATTAGAAGAAACACCAAGTGTTACGTACTGTTGGCACATTCCCTGGCCCTGACCCTACCCACCCCCCCCCCCCCCCCCCCCCCCCCCCCCCCCCCCCCCCCCCCCCCCCCCCCCCCCCCCCCCACCCCCCCCCCCCCCCCCCCCCCCCCCCCCCCCCCCCCCCCCCCCCCCCCCCCCCCCCCCCCCCCCCCCCCCCCCCCCCCCCCACCCCCCCCCCCCCCCCCCCCCCCCCCCCCCCCCCACCACCCCCCCCCCCCCCCCCCCCCCACCCCACCCCCCCCACCCCCCCCCCCCCCCGCCCCCCCCCCCCCCCCCCCCCCCCCCCCCCCCCCCCCCCCCCCCCCCACCCCCCCCCCCCCCCCCCCCCCCACCCCCCCCACCCCCCCCCCCCCACCCCCCCCCCCCCCCCCCCCCACCCCCCCCCCCACCCCCCCCCCCCCCCCCCCCCGATCCAAACGAATATAAATAAATAAATTAACAAATCAACACAAATTTATATCTAATAACATATAGATATAATTTAAATAAATACACACAACAATGCGTCGCGCCAATCCCCCTCCCCCTCTGGGTGGACCCCTGGTCAGTTACGGAAGGAGACGTGGTCCACCCAGACCACAGCCGGCTTTTAGGGGACCACCATATCCGGTCCCTCGTGGACGGGGTTACGTACGCGGATGGGGGATGGACAGTGCACCTCCCTATCCCTATTCATTTGGGGATGGGTTTCAAACCCCAACACCTAACCGGCCCGTGCCTCCCCTGTTCGCCCCTGCGCCGCCCCCGCCACGTCTATTTTTGGGACCACAATCCCGGTCCTATGCCTCTGTGGTTAAACCACCCCAAATCCACCAGAGACCTCAGAATCTCCCAGCCCAAGTTAGCAATGACCCCAACTTTGGACTACTAGTCAGGAAGATCTATAAGGTCATTAAGGTCGCACATCACCTTCAGAATGTGACCCCCAAACCAGACAGGCCAGAACCTGTTTCCTTCACCCGACTAGTGGACTACCTATCCACGATCATAAAACCGGCTTCTCCCACGCAGGAATGCTCGGACCTGATCATGGGTAACGCCAAGAATTGGGGCTACACCACGACCCTGATCCTAGAGGATCATTACACCCAACTCCTCAACAATCTAATGGCCAGTTTATCCACTGATCTCTCCAAAGAATGGAGACTGGCCTTCACAATTGCCACCAGGTGGTCTCGTAGAGACCTCAACCGTATCCACCAAGATACAATAGACCACGTGGAAGCATTGTTGGTCTCCTGCTCCACACAGGAACAGAATCTTACACCAGCAACGACACGGACCACTCTCGCAACAGCACAGATCCACACAACCTACCCACAAGAAAACACCACTGCGACCATGTCCGGAGTGGCTCCCACAGACACAATTAGGCCGACCATAGAACCGACTCCCCCTACACCACCCCCCCACACACCCCCAACTCCACAACTGGTGTCTATCAGGGAGATTACCACCGTCCAGACACCCAAGGAGCAAAGACCCCCACGAGAACCCAGGGGCCCCAACCCTTGTGTGATTGAGGCAGATAGTCTTCTTATTGACACTGTGATCGAGTCTACTATGGAGGAGGAAGTGTCCAGAGACCCTTTACTGGACTGTCCTACCGGGGACAATACACCCTCCCTAATACCCAGAATCATTACAACCGGGCCCACCCCCCCTCTTCCTTTAATCTTTACGCCTAGGTCCACCCCCCCTTCTCCCCTCACAACAACACCACCACCACTACAACTCCAACCCCAGGACACGTCCACCCCTAAGACCCCTGTGTCACATGTCACCAAACATGGACCCTCTATACACAAGATGTTGGATTGGAGGCTGACGGTGCGCGGGAGGTGGCTCATCCTGGGTGACGCCAATCTTTCCATGTTCCCGGGATTTTCCGTCCCGGGTCTGCAGATTGACAGTTACCCGGGGGCGACTTTCCGCCACGCGCAGTCGATCATCCAAAAGGGCAAGCTACAAACCCAAGTAAAAAAAGTGGTTCTTGCCTTTGGCATGGAAGGCAGACAACAGAGCTTCAAAGCCACCACCATAAAACAATTGCAGTCTGCCTATCGGGTAGCACAGGACATGTACCCCCACGCAGTTATTTGGGTACCTATATTAAATTTCTCGACATTACTTCCTGACTCAGAACAAACTAACCTACGGGAACTCAATGAACACATCACCAACAACATACCCTTTATCCCTCACCTCCCGGATGCTGATTTCACAACCGAGGGGGAACGAACCCGTTGGTCCAAAACCACGGCCAAAGCATTCTTCAACCATTGGACGTCCTTTTTAAACCTACCCTATGCCTAACCCTAACCCTGACCATAACCCTAACCTTAACCCCACCTTCCCAATGCCTAACCATAACCCAAACTACCCTATGCCTAACCATAACCCTAACCTTAACCCCACCTTCCCAACGCCTAACCTTAACCCAAACTACCCTATGCCTAACCATAACCTAACCCACCCTATTGGGTTTAATAATTAAAAAATAAAAGGCCCTAGCACTTACCCAGACCCCAGCCCTGGCCCTAACCCACTAACTAAAAACACATACACACACACACACACACACGTGTATGTGTTTCTGGCCCCAACCCTAACCCACTAACTAAAGAGAACACACACGGATGTGGGTGTCTTTAAATCCTAGCTCCGCTCCAATCCTACGCCAGGGAGCCGCCCCCTAGACTACTAATACAGGCCCCTTTCCGCTTTTTCCCTCTTTCATGATCAGACCTACCAAGAGAGAACACTTCTGCCCTTACAAAGTCCTTCATTTTTCCTTCATTTTTCCAAGAGCTAAGAGACATTGCCTCGGCTCAAACATACCCAAAACCCAACCCTTTCTTTTCATTGTGCTTTTATTTTATTTTGTTTTTTCACTATAAAACAAAGGGACAGCGTCCTTCTTTGTTCATTGTGCCTAGCCTGAAGAAGACCTAACCAGGTCGAAACGTCGCGACTTGGCACTTATCTTAACTGTGAGTATTTTTCTTACCTTTTATTTGTCCTCCAAAACCCCACCGTGAACGAAAAACGCTCTACTTTCCCCCGGCGCATTACCGTCACGTGTGTGCGTTATTCCTCCGCTGACGCCCCATGAGGTTTCCATTCAAAACAACAGTGTATTAAGATAATCACCACTTAGCATTTATATTATATTACTTTAATAGTGTTAGTACAACCTTTATTTTGTCCTTTATAACCCCACCGTGAACGCAAACCGTGATTTAGTCTGCGTGTACGGCCATTTCTCTCGTGTGTGCGTTGTCCCTTCGCGGACTTCCCGTGAGGTTTCCATTAACAACAACAGTTCAAAAAGACAATCACCACTTGGCATTTAAATTGTATTCATTCAATAGTGTTAGTACTACCTTTATTTTGTCCGTTTTAACCCCATAGTGAACGTAACCGTGATTTAGTCTGCGTGTGCGCTCTACTTTCTCGGCGCACACACGGCGCATGACCGTCGCGTGTGTGCGTTGCTCCCCCGTTGAAGCCCCGTGAGGTTTCTATTAGAAGAAACACCAAGTGTTACGTACTGTTGGCACATTCCCTGGCCCTGACCCTACCCCCCCAAACGAATATAATAAATAAATTAACAAATCAACACAAATATATCTATAAACATATAGATATAATTTAAATAAATAACACACAACAATGCGTCGCGCCAATCCCCCTCCCCCCTCTGGGTGGACCCTGGTCAGTTACGGAAGGAGACGTGGTCCACCCAGACCACAGCCGGCTTTTAGGGGACCACCATATCCGGTCCCTCGTGGACGGGGTGACGTACGCGGATGGGGGATGGACAGTGCACCTCCCTATCCCTATTCATTTGGGGATGGGTTTCAAACCCCAACACCTAACCGGCCCGTGCCTCCCCTGTTCGCCCCTGCGCCGCCCCCGCCACGTCTATTTTTGGGACCACAATCCCGGTCCTATGCCTCTGTGGTTAAACCACCCCAAATCCACCAGAGACCTCAGAATCTCCCAGCCCAAGTTAGCAATGACCCCAACTTTGGACTACTAGTCAGGAAGATCTATAAGGTCATTAAGGTCGCACATCACCTTCAGAATGTGACCCCCAAACCAGACAGGCCAGAACCTGTTTCCTTCACCCGACTAGTGGACTACCTATCCACGATCATAAAACCGGCTTCTCCCACGCAGGAATGCTCGGACCTGATCATGGGTAACGCCAAGAATTGGGGCTACACCACGACCCTGATCCTAGAGGATCATTACACCCAACTCCTCAACAATCTAATGGCCAGTTTATCCACTGATCTCTCCAAAGAATGGAGACTGGCCTTCACAATTGCCACCAGGTGGTCTCGTAGAGACCTCAACCGTATCCACCAAGATACAATAGACCACGTGGAAGCATTGTTGGTCTCCTGCTCCACACAGGAACAGAATCTTACACCAGCAACGACACGGACCACTCTCGCAACAGCACAGATCCACACAACCTACCCACAAGAAAACACCACTGCGACCATGTCCGGAGTGGCTCCCACAGACACAATTAGGCCGACCATAGAACCGACTCCCCCTACACCACCCCCCCACACACCCCCAACTCCACAACTGGTGTCTATCAGGGAGATTACCACCGTCCAGACACCCAAGGAGCAAAGACCCCCACGAGAACCCAGGGGCCCCAACCCTTGTGTGATTGAGGCAGATAGTCTTCTTATTGACACTGTGATCGAGTCTACTATGGAGGAGGAAGTGTCCAGAGACCCTTTACTGGACTGTCCTACCGGGGACAATACACCCTCCTTAATACCCAGAACCATTACAACCGGGCCCACCCCCCCTCTTCCTTTAATCTTTACGCCTAGGTCCACCCCCCCTTCTCCCCTCACAACAACACCACCACCACTACAACTCCAACCCCAGGACACGTCCACCCCTAAGACCCCTGTGTCACATGTCACCAAACATGGACCCTCTATACACAAGATGTTGGATTGGAGGCTGACGGTGCGCGGGAGGTGGCTCATCCTGGGTGACGCCAATCTTTCCATGTTCCCGGGATTTTCCGTCCCGGGTCTGCAGATTGACAGTTACCCGGGGGCGACTTTCCGCCACGCGCAGTCGATCATCCAAAAGGGCAAGCTACAAACCCAAGTAAAAAAAGTGGTTCTTGCCTTTGGCATGGAAGGCAGACAACAGAGCTTCAAAGCCACCACCATAAAACAATTGCAGTCTGCCTATCGGGTAGCACAGGACATGTACCCCCACGCAGTTATTTGGGTACCTATATTAAATTTCTCGACATTACTTCCTGACTCAGAACAAACTAACCTACGGGAACTCAATGAACACATCACCAACAACATACCCTTTATCCCTCACCTCCCGGATGCTGATTTCACAACCGAGGGGGAACGAACCCGTTGGTCCAAAACCACGGCCAAAGCATTCTTCAACCATTGGACGTCCTTTTTAAACCTACCCTATGCCTAACCCTAACCCTGACCATAACCCTAACCTTAACCCCACCTTCCCAATGCCTAACCATAACCCAAACTACCCTATGCCTAACCATAACCCTAACCTTAACCCCACCTTCCCAACGCCTAACCTTAACCCAAACTACCCTATGCCTAACCATAACCTAACCCACCCTATTGGGTTTAATAATTAAAAAATAAAAGGCCCTAGCACTTACCCAGACCCCAGCCCTGGCCCTAACCCACTAACTAAAAACACATACACACACACACACACACACGTGTATGTGTTTCTGGCCCCAACCCTAACCCACTAACTAAAGAGAACACACACGGATGTGGGTGTCTTTAAATCCTAGCTCCGCTCCAATCCTACGCCAGGGAGCCGCCCCCTAGACTACTAATACAGGCCCCTTTCCGCTTTTTCCCTCTTTCATGATCAGACCTACCAAGAGAGAACACTTCTGCCCTTACAAAGTCCTTCATTTTTCCTTCATTTTTCCAAGAGCTAAGAGACATTGCCTCGGCTCAAACATACCCAAAACCCAACCCTTTCTTTTCATTGTGCTTTTATTTTATTTTGTTTTTTCACTATAAAACAAAGGGACAGCGTCCTTCTTTGTTCATTGTGCCTAGCCTGAAGAAGACCTAACCAGGTCGAAACGTCGCGACTTGGCACTTATCTTAACTGTGAGTATTTTTCTTACCTTTTATTTGTCCTCCAAAACCCCACCGTGAACGAAAAACGCTCTACTTTCCCCCGGCGCATTACCGTCACGTGTGTGCGTTATTCCTCCGCTGACGCCCCATGAGGTTTCCATTCAAAACAACAGTGTATTAAGATAATCACCACTTAGCATTTATATTATATTACTTTAATAGTGTTAGTACAACCTTTATTTTGTCCTTTATAACCCCACCGTGAACGCAAACCGTGATTTAGTCTGCGTGTACGGCCATTTCTCTCGTGTGTGCGTTGTCCCTTCGCGGACTTCCCGTGAGGTTTCCATTAACAACAACAGTTCAAAAAGACAATCACCACTTGGCATTTAAATTGTATTCATTCAATAGTGTTAGTACTACCTTTATTTTGTCCGTTTTAACCCCATAGTGAACGTAACCGTGATTTAGTCTGCGTGTGCGCTCTACTTTCTCGGCGCACACACGGCGCATGACCGTCGCGTGTGTGCGTTGCTCCCCCGTTGAAGCCCCGTGAGGTTTCTATTAGAAGAAACACCAAGTGTTACGTACTGTTGGCACATTCCCTGGCCCTGACCCTACCCCCCCAAACGAATATAATAAATAAATTAACAAATCAACACAAATATATCTATAAACATATAGATATAATTTAAATAAATAACACACAACAATGCGTCGCGCCAATCCCCCTCCCCCCTCTGGGTGGACCCTGGTCAGTTACGGAAGGAGACGTGGTCCACCCAGACCACAGCCGGCTTTTAGGGGACCACCATATCCGGTCCCTCGTGGACGGGGTGACGTACGCGGATGGGGGATGGACAGTGCACCTCCCTATCCCTATTCATTTGGGGATGGGTTTCAAACCCCAACACCTAACCGGCCCGTGCCTCCCCTGTTCGCCCCTGCGCCGCCCCCGCCACGTCTATTTTTGGGACCACAATCCCGGTCCTATGCCTCTGTGGTTAAACCACCCCAAATCCACCAGAGACCTCAGAATCTCCCAGCCCAAGTTAGCAATGACCCCAACTTTGGACTACTAGTCAGGAAGATCTATAAGGTCATTAAGGTCGCACATCACCTTCAGAATGTGACCCCCAAACCAGACAGGCCAGAACCTGTTTCCTTCACCCGACTAGTGGACTACCTATCCACGATCATAAAACCGGCTTCTCCCACGCAGGAATGCTCGGACCTGATCATGGGTAACGCCAAGAATTGGGGCTACACCACGACCCTGATCCTAGAGGATCATTACACCCAACTCCTCAACAATCTAATGGCCAGTTTATCCACTGATCTCTCCAAAGAATGGAGACTGGCCTTCACAATTGCCACCAGGTGGTCTCGTAGAGACCTCAACCGTATCCACCAAGATACAATAGACCACGTGGAAGCATTGTTGGTCTCCTGCTCCACACAGGAACAGAATCTTACACCAGCAACGACACGGACCACTCTCGCAACAGCACAGATCCACACAACCTACCCACAAGAAAACACCACTGCGACCATGTCCGGAGTGGCTCCCACAGACACAATTAGGCCGACCATAGAACCGACTCCCCCTACACCACCCCCCCACACACCCCCAACTCCACAACTGGTGTCTATCAGGGAGATTACCACCGTCCAGACACCCAAGGAGCAAAGACCCCCACGAGAACCCAGGGGCCCCAACCCTTGTGTGATTGAGGCAGATAGTCTTCTTATTGACACTGTGATCGAGTCTACTATGGAGGAGGAAGTGTCCAGAGACCCTTTACTGGACTGTCCTACCGGGGACAATACACCCTCCTTAATACCCAGAACCATTACAACCGGGCCCACCCCCCCTCTTCCTTTAATCTTTACGCCTAGGTCCACCCCCCCTTCTCCCCTCACAACAACACCACCACCACTACAACTCCAACCCCAGGACACGTCCACCCCTAAGACCCCTGTGTCACATGTCACCAAACATGGACCCTCTATACACAAGATGTTGGATTGGAGGCTGACGGTGCGCGGGAGGTGGCTCATCCTGGGTGACGCCAATCTTTCCATGTTCCCGGGATTTTCCGTCCCGGGTCTGCAGATTGACAGTTACCCGGGGGCGACTTTCCGCCACGCGCAGTCGATCATCCAAAAGGGCAAGCTACAAACCCAAGTAAAAAAAGTGGTTCTTGCCTTTGGCATGGAAGGCAGACAACAGAGCTTCAAAGCCACCACCATAAAACAATTGCAGTCTGCCTATCGGGTAGCACAGGACATGTACCCCCACGCAGTTATTTGGGTACCTATATTAAATTTCTCGACATTACTTCCTGACTCAGAACAAACTAACCTACGGGAACTCAATGAACACATCACCAACAACATACCCTTTATCCCTCACCTCCCGGATGCTGATTTCACAACCGAGGGGGAACGAACCCGTTGGTCCAAAACCACGGCCAAAGCATTCTTCAACCATTGGACGTCCTTTTTAAACCTACCCTATGCCTAACCCTAACCCTGACCATAACCCTAACCTTAACCCCACCTTCCCAATGCCTAACCATAACCCAAACTACCCTATGCCTAACCATAACCCTAACCTTAACCCCACCTTCCCAACGCCTAACCTTAACCCAAACTACCCTATGCCTAACCATAACCTAACCCACCCTATTGGGTTTAATAATTAAAAAATAAAAGGCCCTAGCACTTACCCAGACCCCAGCCCTGGCCCTAACCCACTAACTAAAAACACATACACACACACACACACACACGTGTATGTGTTTCTGGCCCCAACCCTAACCCACTAACTAAAGAGAACACACACGGATGTGGGTGTCTTTAAATCCTAGCTCCGCTCCAATCCTACGCCAGGGAGCCGCCCCCTAGACTACTAATACAGGCCCCTTTCCGCTTTTTCCCTCTTTCATGATCAGACCTACCAAGAGAGAACACTTCTGCCCTTACAAAGTCCTTCATTTTTCCTTCATTTTTCCAAGAGCTAAGAGACATTGCCTCGGCTCAAACATACCCAAAACCCAACCCTTTCTTTTCATTGTGCTTTTATTTTATTTTGTTTTTTCACTATAAAACAAAGGGACAGCGTCCTTCTTTGTTCATTGTGCCTAGCCTGAAGAAGACCTAACCAGGTCGAAACGTCGCGACTTGGCACTTATCTTAACTGTGAGTATTTTTCTTACCTTTTATTTGTCCTCCAAAACCCCACCGTGAACGAAAAACGCTCTACTTTCCCCCGGCGCATTACCGTCACGTGTGTGCGTTATTCCTCCGCTGACGCCCCATGAGGTTTCCATTCAAAACAACAGTGTATTAAGATAATCACCACTTAGCATTTATATTATATTACTTTAATAGTGTTAGTACAACCTTTATTTTGTCCTTTATAACCCCACCGTGAACGCAAACCGTGATTTAGTCTGCGTGTACGGCCATTTCTCTCGTGTGTGCGTTGTCCCTTCGCGGACTTCCCGTGAGGTTTCCATTAACAACAACAGTTCAAAAAGACAATCACCACTTGGCATTTAAATTGTATTCATTCAATAGTGTTAGTACTACCTTTATTTTGTCCGTTTTAACCCCATAGTGAACGTAACCGTGATTTAGTCTGCGTGTGCGCTCTACTTTCTCGGCGCACACACGGCGCATGACCGTCGCGTGTGTGCGTTGCTCCCCCGTTGAAGCCCCGTGAGGTTTCTATTAGAAGAAACACCAAGTGTTACGTACTGTTGGCACATTCCCTGGCCCTGACCCTACCCCCCCAAACGAATATAATAAATAAATTAACAAATCAACACAAATATATCTATAAACATATAGATATAATTTAAATAAATAACACACAACAATGCGTCGCGCCAATCCCCCTCCCCCCTCTGGGTGGACCCTGGTCAGTTACGGAAGGAGACGTGGTCCACCCAGACCACAGCCGGCTTTTAGGGGACCACCATATCCGGTCCCTCGTGGACGGGGTGACGTACGCGGATGGGGGATGGACAGTGCACCTCCCTATCCCTATTCATTTGGGGATGGGTTTCAAACCCCAACACCTAACCGGCCCGTGCCTCCCCTGTTCGCCCCTGCGCCGCCCCCGCCACGTCTATTTTTGGGACCACAATCCCGGTCCTATGCCTCTGTGGTTAAACCACCCCAAATCCACCAGAGACCTCAGAATCTCCCAGCCCAAGTTAGCAATGACCCCAACTTTGGACTACTAGTCAGGAAGATCTATAAGGTCATTAAGGTCGCACATCACCTTCAGAATGTGACCCCCAAACCAGACAGGCCAGAACCTGTTTCCTTCACCCGACTAGTGGACTACCTATCCACGATCATAAAACCGGCTTCTCCCACGCAGGAATGCTCGGACCTGATCATGGGTAACGCCAAGAATTGGGGCTACACCACGACCCTGATCCTAGAGGATCATTACACCCAACTCCTCAACAATCTAATGGCCAGTTTATCCACTGATCTCTCCAAAGAATGGAGACTGGCCTTCACAATTGCCACCAGGTGGTCTCGTAGAGACCTCAACCGTATCCACCAAGATACAATAGACCACGTGGAAGCATTGTTGGTCTCCTGCTCCACACAGGAACAGAATCTTACACCAGCAACGACACGGACCACTCTCGCAACAGCACAGATCCACACAACCTACCCACAAGAAAACACCACTGCGACCATGTCCGGAGTGGCTCCCACAGACACAATTAGGCCGACCATAGAACCGACTCCCCCTACACCACCCCCCCACACACCCCCAACTCCACAACTGGTGTCTATCAGGGAGATTACCACCGTCCAGACACCCAAGGAGCAAAGACCCCCACGAGAACCCAGGGGCCCCAACCCTTGTGTGATTGAGGCAGATAGTCTTCTTATTGACACTGTGATCGAGTCTACTATGGAGGAGGAAGTGTCCAGAGACCCTTTACTGGACTGTCCTACCGGGGACAATACACCCTCCTTAATACCCAGAACCATTACAACCGGGCCCACCCCCCCTCTTCCTTTAATCTTTACGCCTAGGTCCACCCCCCCTTCTCCCCTCACAACAACACCACCACCACTACAACTCCAACCCCAGGACACGTCCACCCCTAAGACCCCTGTGTCACATGTCACCAAACATGGACCCTCTATACACAAGATGTTGGATTGGAGGCTGACGGTGCGCGGGAGGTGGCTCATCCTGGGTGACGCCAATCTTTCCATGTTCCCGGGATTTTCCGTCCCGGGTCTGCAGATTGACAGTTACCCGGGGGCGACTTTCCGCCACGCGCAGTCGATCATCCAAAAGGGCAAGCTACAAACCCAAGTAAAAAAAGTGGTTCTTGCCTTTGGCATGGAAGGCAGACAACAGAGCTTCAAAGCCACCACCATAAAACAATTGCAGTCTGCCTATCGGGTAGCACAGGACATGTACCCCCACGCAGTTATTTGGGTACCTATATTAAATTTCTCGACATTACTTCCTGACTCAGAACAAACTAACCTACGGGAACTCAATGAACACATCACCAACAACATACCCTTTATCCCTCACCTCCCGGATGCTGATTTCACAACCGAGGGGGAACGAACCCGTTGGTCCAAAACCACGGCCAAAGCATTCTTCAACCATTGGACGTCCTTTTTAAACCTACCCTATGCCTAACCCTAACCCTGACCATAACCCTAACCTTAACCCCACCTTCCCAATGCCTAACCATAACCCAAACTACCCTATGCCTAACCATAACCCTAACCTTAACCCCACCTTCCCAACGCCTAACCTTAACCCAAACTACCCTATGCCTAACCATAACCTAACCCACCCTATTGGGTTTAATAATTAAAAAATAAAAGGCCCTAGCACTTACCCAGACCCCAGCCCTGGCCCTAACCCACTAACTAAAAACACATACACACACACACACACACACGTGTATGTGTTTCTGGCCCCAACCCTAACCCACTAACTAAAGAGAACACACACGGATGTGGGTGTCTTTAAATCCTAGCTCCGCTCCAATCCTACGCCAGGGAGCCGCCCCCTAGACTACTAATACAGGCCCCTTTCCGCTTTTTCCCTCTTTCATGATCAGACCTACCAAGAGAGAACACTTCTGCCCTTACAAAGTCCTTCATTTTTCCTTCATTTTTCCAAGAGCTAAGAGACATTGCCTCGGCTCAAACATACCCAAAACCCAACCCTTTCTTTTCATTGTGCTTTTATTTTATTTTGTTTTTTCACTATAAAACAAAGGGACAGCGTCCTTCTTTGTTCATTGTGCCTAGCCTGAAGAAGACCTCACCAGGTCGAAACGTCGCGACTTGGCACTTATCTTAACTGTGAGTATTTTTCTTACCTTTTATTTGTCCTCCAAAACCCCACCGTGAACGAAAAACGCTCTACTTTCCCCCGGCGCATTACCGTCACGTGTGTGCGTTATTCCTCCGCTGACGCCCCATGAGGTTTCCATTCAAAACAACAGTGTATTAAGATAATCACCACTTAGCATTTATATTATATTACTTTAATAGTGTTAGTACAACCTTTATTTTGTCCTTTATAACCCCACCGTGAACGCAAACCGTGATTTAGTCTGCGTGTACGGCCATTTCTCTCGTGTGTGCGTTGTCCCTTCGCGGACTTCCCGTGAGGTTTCCATTAACAACAACAGTTCAAAAAGACAATCACCACTTGGCATTTAAATTGTATTCATTCAATAGTGTTAGTACTACCTTTATTTTGTCCGTTTTAACCCCATAGTGAACGTAACCGTGATTTAGTCTGCGTGTGCGCTCTACTTTCTCGGCGCACACACGGCGCATGACCGTCGCGTGTGTGCGTTGCTCCCCCGTTGAAGCCCCGTGAGGTTTCTATTAGAAGAAACACCAAGTGTTACGTACTGTTGGCACATTCCCTGGCCCTGACCCTACCCCCCCAAACGAATATAATAAATAAATTAACAAATCAACACAAATATATCTATAAACATATAGATATAATTTAAATAAATAACACACAACAATGCGTCGCGCCAATCCCCCTCCCCCCTCTGGGTGGACCCTGGTCAGTTACGGAAGGAGACGTGGTCCACCCAGACCACAGCCGGCTTTTAGGGGACCACCATATCCGGTCCCTCGTGGACGGGGTGACGTACGCGGATGGGGGATGGACAGTGCACCTCCCTATCCCTATTCATTTGGGGATGGGTTTCAAACCCCAACACCTAACCGGCCCGTGCCTCCCCTGTTCGCCCCTGCGCCGCCCCCGCCACGTCTATTTTTGGGACCACAATCCCGGTCCTATGCCTCTGTGGTTAAACCACCCCAAATCCACCAGAGACCTCAGAATCTCCCAGCCCAAGTTAGCAATGACCCCAACTTTGGACTACTAGTCAGGAAGATCTATAAGGTCATTAAGGTCGCACATCACCTTCAGAATGTGACCCCCAAACCAGACAGGCCAGAACCTGTTTCCTTCACCCGACTAGTGGACTACCTATCCACGATCATAAAACCGGCTTCTCCCACGCAGGAATGCTCGGACCTGATCATGGGTAACGCCAAGAATTGGGGCTACACCACGACCCTGATCCTAGAGGATCATTACACCCAACTCCTCAACAATCTAATGGCCAGTTTATCCACTGATCTCTCCAAAGAATGGAGACTGGCCTTCACAATTGCCACCAGGTGGTCTCGTAGAGACCTCAACCGTATCCACCAAGATACAATAGACCACGTGGAAGCATTGTTGGTCTCCTGCTCCACACAGGAACAGAATCTTACACCAGCAACGACACGGACCACTCTCGCAACAGCACAGATCCACACAACCTACCCACAAGAAAACACCACTGCGACCATGTCCGGAGTGGCTCCCACAGACACAATTAGGCCGACCATAGAACCGACTCCCCCTACACCACCCCCCCACACACCCCCAACTCCACAACTGGTGTCTATCAGGGAGATTACCACCGTCCAGACACCCAAGGAGCAAAGACCCCCACGAGAACCCAGGGGCCCCAACCCTTGTGTGATTGAGGCAGATAGTCTTCTTATTGACACTGTGATCGAGTCTACTATGGAGGAGGAAGTGTCCAGAGACCCTTTACTGGACTGTCCTACCGGGGACAATACACCCTCCCTAATACCCAGAATCATTACAACCGGGCCCACCCCCCCTCTTCCTTTAATCTTTACGCCTAGGTCCACCCCCCCTTCTCCCCTCACAACAACACCACCACCACTACAACTCCAACCCCAGGACACGTCCACCCCTAAGACCCCTGTGTCACATGTCACCAAACATGGACCCTCTATACACAAGATGTTGGATTGGAGGCTGACGGTGCGCGGGAGGTGGCTCATCCTGGGTGACGCCAATCTTTCCATGTTCCCGGGATTTTCCGTCCCGGGTCTGCAGATTGACAGTTACCCGGGGGCGACTTTCCGCCACGCGCAGTCGATCATCCAAAAGGGCAAGCTACAAACCCAAGTAAAAAAAGTGGTTCTTGCCTTTGGCATGGAAGGCAGACAACAGAGCTTCAAAGCCACCACCATAAAACAATTGCAGTCTGCCTATCGGGTAGCACAGGACATGTACCCCCACGCAGTTATTTGGGTACCTATATTAAATTTCTCGACATTACTTCCTGACTCAGAACAAACTAACCTACGGGAACTCAATGAACACATCACCAACAACATACCCTTTATCCCTCACCTCCCGGATGCTGATTTCACAACCGAGGGGGAACGAACCCGTTGGTCCAAAACCACGGCCAAAGCATTCTTCAACCATTGGACGTCCTTTTTAAACCTACCCTATGCCTAACCCTAACCCTGACCATAACCCTAACCTTAACCCCACCTTCCCAATGCCTAACCATAACCCAAACTACCCTATGCCTAACCATAACCCTAACCTTAACCCCACCTTCCCAACGCCTAACCTTAACCCAAACTACCCTATGCCTAACCATAACCTAACCCACCCTATTGGGTTTAATAATTAAAAAATAAAAGGCCCTAGCACTTACCCAGACCCCAGCCCTGGCCCTAACCCACTAACTAAAAACACATACACACACACACACACGTGTATGTGTTTCTGGCCCCAACCCTAACCCACTAACTAAAGAGAACACACACGGATGTGGGTGTCTTTAAATCCTAGCTCCGCTCCAATCCTACGCCAGGGAGCCGCCCCCTAGACTACTAATACAGGCCCCTTTCCGCTTTTTCCCTCTTTCATGATCAGACCTACCAAGAGAGAACACTTCTGCCCTTACAAAGTCCTTCATTTTTCCTTCATTTTTCCAAGAGCTAAGAGACATTGCCTCGGCTCAAACATACCCAAAACCCAACCCTTTCTTTTCATTGTGCTTTTATTTTATTTTGTTTTTTCACTATAAAACAAAGGGACAGCGTCCTTCTTTGTTCATTGTGCCTAGCCTGAAGAAGACCTAACCAGGTCGAAACGTCGCGACTTGGCACTTATCTTAACTGTGAGTATTTTTCTTACCTTTTATTTGTCCTCCAAAACCCCACCGTGAACGAAAAACGCTCTACTTTCCCCCGGCGCATTACCGTCACGTGTGTGCGTTATTCCTCCGCTGACGCCCCATGAGGTTTCCATTCAAAACAACAGTGTATTAAGATAATCACCACTTAGCATTTATATTATATTACTTTAATAGTGTTAGTACAACCTTTATTTTGTCCTTTATAACCCCACCGTGAACGCAAACCGTGATTTAGTCTGCGTGTACGGCCATTTCTCTCGTGTGTGCGTTGTCCCTTCGCGGACTTCCCGTGAGGTTTCCATTAACAACAACAGTTCAAAAAGACAATCACCACTTGGCATTTAAATTGTATTCATTCAATAGTGTTAGTACTACCTTTATTTTGTCCGTTTTAACCCCATAGTGAACGTAACCGTGATTTAGTCTGCGTGTGCGCTCTACTTTCTCGGCGCACACACGGCGCATGACCGTCGCGTGTGTGCGTTGCTCCCCCGTTGAAGCCCCGTGAGGTTTCTATTAGAAGAAACACCAAGTGTTACGTACTGTTGGCACATTCCCTGGCCCTGACCCTACCCCCCCAAACGAATATAATAAATAAATTAACAAATCAACACAAATATATCTATAAACATATAGATATAATTTAAATAAATAACACACAACAATGCGTCGCGCCAATCCCCCTCCCCCTCTGGGTGGACCCTGGTCAGTTACGGAAGGAGACGTGGTCCACCCAGACCACAGCCGGCTTTTAGGGGACCACCATATCCGGTCCCTCGTGGACGGGGTTACGTACGCGGATGGGGGATGGACAGTGCACCTCCCTATCCCTATTCATTTGGGGATGGGTTTCAAACCCCAACACCTAACCCTAACCCTAACCCTAACCCTAACCCTAACCCTAACCCTGACCCTGACCCTGACCCTTACCCTAACCTTAAAAACCCGGACCCAACCCTGTCCCGGATCTAAGCCTAGCCCTGGCCCTGTCACTAGCCCACCAGCCGTGAGAGAGAAGCCCTAACCCGGACCCAGCCCTGTCCCGGATCTAAGCCTAGCCCTGGCCCTGTCACTAGCCCACCAGCCGTGAGAAAGAACCCTAACCCGGACCCAGCCCTGTCCCGGATCTAAGCCTAGCCCTGGCCCTGTCACTAGCCCACCAGCAGTGAGAAAGAACCCTAACCCGGACCCAGCCCTGTCCCGGATCTAAGCCTTGGCCCTGTCACTAGCCCACCAGCAGTGAGAAAGAACCCTAACCCGGACCCAGCCCTGTCCCGGATCTAAGCCTAACCTTGGCCCTGTCACTAGCCCACCAGCCTTGAGAAACTATGGAACGAGAGAACAATTAAGCCTGATGAAGACCCAACTAGGTCGAAACGTCGCAACAGCCCCTACTGTGAACCGTGAGTAATACTGAGCCCCTACTGTGAACCGTGAATAGAGTTCTGATGCAAAGCCCTAAACGAGATAGCCACTTTTTTTGTCCTCTAAGGCCCCACCGTGAACTAAAAAACGCTCTACTTTTCTTCGCCGCATTACCACTACGTTTGTGCGTTGTTCCTCCGCTGACGCCCAATGAGGTTTCCATGCGCAACGGCAGGGTATTATGACTATCGCCACTTGGAATTGGTACTTTGTTATTCAAGTGGTGTTGGTGCGGCCTTTATTTTGTGCTTTGGGGCCCCACCGTGAACGTGGACCGCGATTTCATCTGCGTGTACGGCCACGTTTCTCCGTCTCGTGTGTGTGTTTTTCCTACGCGGACTTTCCGTGAGGTTTCGCGACAACCCCTACCGTGAAAAAAAACCACACTGGACACGGTGTATCCCAGGGGCCTGAATGAGAGATAGATCTGCCCCTCTCCGGGAGGCGATAATGATGGACAGTGCAATTAATCCTGCCGCGGTTCCCGGCGTCAGGGTTTAAACCTTGGACCCCTAACCCTAACCCTAACCCTAACCCTAACCCCAACCCTAACCCTAACCCTAACCCAACCCCAATCTTAACCCTCACCCGGTACCTTTACCATAGCCCAACCCGTCCCTCAACCCTTACCCCAACCCCTGTCCTAACCCTAACCTTACCCTAACCCCAACCCTAACCTTAACCCCAACCCTAACCTACCCCAAC
>JANIIK010000610.1:10000-220920 GCA_027704905.1 Muraenolepis orangiensis | reverse complement strand
CCACGCAGGCCTTGCATTCACGCAGATGTACGACGGTGGTGTGCATCCTGTCGGGAATGTCAGCTGGTGAACCCACCGGCCAGCTGCGACCCCTGCCACTTATGAAGGTTCCGTTCTAACTGATGGCTATGAACCTCATGGAGCCGCTGGGCAGAAGCGCACGGGGGCACCGCTTGGCGATCAGTCTTGCCTTGACGTCGGGTGGGTGGTTCATACTAGGGAGACGTATCTGGAGCAGTTGTTGTTGGAAAGTTCATTCCATTATTTTTCTTCCAGTTGACCTCACATCCCATTTGCCGTTCTGATTGATTGATTGATCTTGATCTCAAATCTCATTGGCTGTTGCCAGTGTAATCGCCAATCTCAGGAGATATGTAAACCAGGATATAGTTTAACACGTAGTGAAATACTTCTCAATCTTTTAGAATACCTAGTCATTGAGACTCAAAGCTCATCAGATGAGTCACACTGCTCACATTCATCATCAATTTCAGCTCTGGCTTCTGGCAAAAATATGAAGAAGGGAGGGTGGGAAGGAGGTAAAGAGAAGCCTGGAGGTAGCGTAACAAAGAAGAGCCAAGACTCTTCTTATTTTCAGAACTGTCCAGACACAACATGCCTGTTCTGCAACCTGTCCCTGTGAAAAGGTGATCAATCGAACTCTGAAATGTCTGCAAACACCTCCTCAAACCGTTCATGCCTTATTTCAATATATAAACATCACATTACATGAATTAAGCAATGGCCTTTGTCCAAAGTGACTTACAATATGTGCATTCAACATAGGTAGCCAAGAGAACTATGATTCATCATCACCCACACCCACACTCTCACGCTCACCCTCTGGTGGAGATGATGCAGGATTTGTGGTGTAAATCAAGAAAATGCATGTGTATTTCATATAAATAATACATATATTTGGGTAAATTTAGAAGTATTCAGAATGTATTCATGTGTTCAAAGTGTTCCCATGTACCCCACCCTTTAGATCAGGGGTCCCCAGCCGCGGACCGGTACCGGGCCGTGGAGGTGTTACTGCCGGGCCGCAAAACAGCTGTGTGTTTATCATCATATTTGACTCAAATCATTTGAGTATAGTTGAACGGCGGGCGGTATAATAGAGATTATATATATAGTATAATCTATATATATAGATTATATAGCGGTATATATGGGCGGTATAATCTATATATATATAGATTAAATATATATCGGCGGCATAACGAGAGACTTTCAGTTGCACGCGCTACTAAAGAGACTACGCGCTAGTGACGTGTCCGTCGCAAACGAGACGGTTTTTTTTTACGGGTGCTCCGCGTACATGCGCGTTTATACTGAAATCGAGCCCTGCCGTTTTGTTAGGGGTGTGTGTTGACAACACACTTTGACCGGTCCGCGAAAATTGACAACCGGTCCGCGAGATTTTTTTCATGTATCTGCCGGTCCGTGGCACAAAAAAGTTTGGGAACCCCTGCTTTAGATCATTTTAGTGTTGACACAAATGTATTTGCTCAGTAGTTAAGAAAGTGTTCACAAAACGTAGCTGGAGGCCGCGGAGGAGTGTATTGGGGAATAGATGGTGCCGGAGGAAAAAACAAGCTGTCGCGGATAGATAACAATCGAGAAGCCCGGACTGGCGGAAGAAAACTGGACAGGATGACGAGAATGACGAGAAGGACCAAGCAACGACCAGGCAGAGTTTATAGAGGATAAATATGTGTTTGTAGCGGAGAAGCGGGAGAGTTTTGGGTGAACTACTGTCAGGCAGATTTATTGGTTATCCAGTCTGTCGGTTGGAGATCTCGGGCTCCCTGTTCCATGGAAGATTGTATTGAATTGTATTGTATCTCAACAGTTTTTTATTAAATCTTTTATAATTCTTAATTCTCTTTTGATTAGTTTGTTACACACGGGTCTTCTCCTTTTCCCCGGTTGGAGCACAGTTAATACGTTGTCACGGGAGAGCGAGGAACGAGGAACGGGGACTTCGGAGGTGAACCCAAATGCCGATGACACACGTATCAAAATAAAGAGTCTTTACTGAAAAAGTAACAGCAGTAACACAAAAATCCTCAAAAGCAAAAGACCTGATTACAAAAAACCTGACGGTAGCATGACGTTGAAACATGAACGAGTAAGAACTGTAACATGAAACAAGTACAAGTCTCAAAACATGAAACAAGTACCAGTCTAACAACCAACAAAACAGTATATAATGAACTGGCGCCAAACAAAAGAAGACGCCTAAGGAACATAACGGGTGGAAACAAGGAGGTCCGAGGCAGCCAATAAGACGGGCAGGAAAACATGAGGGGGAAGATCACGGTGATGCGCTGCAGCTGTGGGGGAGAACTAACAAGGGGGCGTGGCTATCAGGACGAGGGCTGGGGAAATGGTGACATGAATGCGGGACGTGAGAGGGGACGTGGCTACCTGGACGAGGGCTGGAGAAACTGACATGAATGTGGAACGTGAGAGGGGACGTGGCTACCTGGACGAGGGCTGGGGAAACTGACATGAATGTGGAACGTGAGAGGGGACGTGGCTACCTGGACGAGGGCTGGGGAAACTGACATGAATGTGGGACGTGGTAGGGGATGTGGCTATCAGGACGAGGGCTGGGGAAATGGTGACATGAATGCGGGACGTGAGAGGGGACGTGGCTACCTGGACGAGGGCTGGAGAAACTGACATGAATGTGGAACGTGAGAGGGGACGTGGCTACCTGGACGAGGGCTGGGGAAACTGACATGAATGTGGAACGTGAGAGGGGACGTGGCTACCTGGACGAGGGCTGGGGAAACTGACATGAATGTGGGACGTGGTAGGGGGCGTGGCTATTCGGGCGAGGGCTGGGGAAATGGTGACATGAATGCGGGACGTGATAAGGGGGCGTGGTGATCCGGGTGAGGCCTGGGGAAACGGTGACAGGAATGCGGAATGTGAAAAGGGGGCGTGGCTATCCGGGTGAGGGCTGGGGAAACGGTGACAGGAATGTGGGATGTGATAAGGGGGCGTGGCTACCTGGGCGAGGGCTGTGAACGCGGGGAGGCAGGACTGCCAATCCTGACATACGTGTATCTGAGGATCGGACGATTACAGCGAAGATCTGAACACAACAGTTCCAACCCCATTTTTATATACCAATTTCCCTAAAGGCTCAGTCACACATCCCTGATTTATATTGCCGTCCTTGATAGGACCATTCCCAATTAAAATTTGTCAAAAAAGTTTCCCAACTGTTATGGGACACACTAAACTGTCGGGAGTGCTTGGCCGACCTCTCGGACCTTTACCGATCCGTAGAACTCTGTAACGAACGTATTCGACTGCGTTCAGACAATGATAGGACATTCTAGATCATTGAGGATAGTAATCCGACGTGTGTGAACCTGCATGGCTATGCACAGCTCCAACGTCATCATCAAGTTTGCTGACGACACGTCAGTGATGGGCCTGATCGCCGGCGACGACGAGACGGCCTACAGGGAGGTCGGATCGCTGGAGCAGTGGTGCCAGAACAGCCTCGCCCTCAACGTCAAGAAGACCAAGGAGCTGATCATGGACTTCAGGAAGCAGAGAGGAGCCCTATCTCCATCGACGGCAGTAGAGAGGGTCAGCAGCTTCAAGGACCTCACATGGTCCACGCACACCACACACATGGTGAAAAGGGCCCAACAATGCCTGTATTTCCTCAGGCGTCTGACATATTGCTCTCAATATTGACATATTGCTCTTTTTCTGTGCCAACATATTGCATTTTATAAATTGCATTTTTATTTAAAAAAAATTACTTTATTTTTTACTTATTTTTTTTCTATTCAGTTTTATTAAATTTTTATTTTATTTAAACTTATATATATAATCTATATAATCATATATAAACTGCTGTCTGTCGTCGGGTATTGCACATAATATTTTCACTCACTGCTTTAAACTTGACTTGACTTGACTTGTGTCAACAATTGCATAACTTACCTACAATTTATAACCCGCGTATGCCAGCGTATAGCTCATACATAGATTAGAATAGGACAATATAGATCCGTACATATACGCCAAATATAGATACGGACTTGTCCCTGCCTGCCTTGCGATTGACGTCATTGGGTTATACCCGCTACCTTTTTAGAACTGCCACTAAAGATACTGCTCCGTGTCTGTAGCCACGGCCTAACGATAATTCCCCATCCCTAACCGTCGTGCTATCAACACTCATCTGACTGTCTCTCTCCCCTTTGTCCATCACCATGTCGATGAGACAACGTGCTCCATCCACGTTTAATGTCCTCTGTGCTCAAAATGCTCTTCAGCAAAAGGTCATCCAGGAGACCATTGATAACAGAGATTGAAGCTGTCTGCGTGAATGCAGTGCGGATCATTGAAAGCTCTAGTCTAGACTATAGAGCACAAACCAAAAGGTAGGACAAATATGAAATGACGGGAGAGTAAACCGTGATAGTTTAGGCAGGGTGTTCGACACATTGTTATGAAATGTAGGTGTAGCTGTAGTAGGTGAGGCTACACAAAAAAGGAATCTTGACAATGCCCTTAATCGTTCGTTTCTCAACACTGCTCATCTAATCTGGAATTACTGACTATCAAGTGTCGCGCTTTTTACTTACCGAGGGAAATCTCCGCTTTTCTCATGTCCGACCAGACAGAACAAGACTCTTGATCACTGCTACACCACCATCAAGCATGCTTATCGCACTGTTGCGAGGCCGGCTTTCGGCAAATCAGACCATGCCTCTGTGTTTCTACTTCCAGCTTACAAGTAGAAATCACTGGCTGGAGTGTATTCAAGACCACTGACCTTGATGTGTATGCAGATCATGTCACAGCATACATTAACAGGCTAGTGGAGGAATGCATCCCGACCAGGTCTGTTCGCTCATTCCCGAACTGCAAACCATGGATGAATGCTGACATACGGAAAAAACTTAAGGAACAGAGTACCGCTTTCACAACAGGCGACTCTAGCAGAGTCTAACCTACCAGATGAACAAGTTTTTTGCTCGCTTTGAAAGGGACCATGAGCCGACCAACAACTTGAACACCCACCCAGAGGACTACGTTCTACAACTGTCCAAGTCCGAGGTCCGCAGAACCTTCAGGAGGGTGAAGGCAGGGAAGGCAGCCGGCCCAGAGGGAGTTCCATCCCGCATCTTCAAGACCTTCGCCGACCAGCTGGCTCCTGTGTTTACCGACATCTACAATGCATCACTACAACAGTCTGTAGTCCCAGCGTGCTTCAAAGCGACAACCATTGTGCCGTTACCCAAAAAGACCAAGGTAACATGCCTCAATGACTATCGTCCAGTGGCTTTAACACCCATAGCCATGAAGTGCTTGGAGAAACTCGTAATGTCGCATATAAACTGTTCCATCCCAGAGACCCTAGACCCACTCCAGCTTGCATACAGACCAAACAGGTCTGTAGATGACACCATTTCCCTGGCACTACACACGGCCCTGCAGCACCTAGACAGGAGGGACACCTACGTCAGACGGCTGTTCATTGACTACAGCTTGGCATTCAACACCATTGTTCCCTCCAAGCTGGTCCTGAAACTGAGGGACCTAAGTCTTGGCGCCCCCATCTGTAACTGGATTATGGACTTCCTGACGGGCAGGCCTCAAGTGGTGAATATTGGGAACAACATCTCATCCACTCTGGTTCTCAACACCGGAGCACCCCAAGGCTGCTGCCTCAGTCCCCGGCTGTACACACATGACTGTACTGCCACACACAGAAATAATCGGATTATCAAGTTTGCAGACAACACCACAGCCATCGGCCTGATAAATGGGGTCGACAAAACAGCGTACAGAGATGAGGTAGTCCAGCTGACGCAATGGTGTGAGGACAACAGCCTCACACTGAATGTCAGCAAGACCAAGGAGCTCATCGTGGACTTCAGGAGCCACCGGGGCACCGACGCAACCATCAGCCTGGACAGGTCACCGGTGGAAGTCGTCAGCTGCTCCCGTTTCCTTGGACTACAGATTTCCGATGACCTGGCATGGACCCGCAACACAGAGGTCATGTTAAAGAAGGCACACCAGCACCTCTATGCTCTGCGGAGCCTCAGAAAAAGCGGAATAGGCCAGAGGTGGCTAGTGAACTTCTACCGTGGCACCGTAGAGAGCGTCCTGACGAATGGTGTCTCTGTGTGGTACGGCAACACCACTGCACGGGACAAGAAAGCCATCCAGAAGGTCGTGAGGACGGCAAAGAAGATCATCAGGTGTGCACTTCCATGCATTGAGGAGATCTTTAGGACCAGATGTCGGAAGAAGGCCATGTCCATCATAAAGGACTTCAACCAGCCTGGGCACCATCTCTTCTCCCACCTACCGTCTGGTCGCCGGTTATGCAGCATCCGTACAACAAGGACTACCAGGTTTAAGGATAGTTTTTATCCACAGGCAGTGCGCCTACTTAACTGCTAGGAGTGCTGCCACTTTCACTTTCATAACATTGTCATTAACATTACACTTACATACTTTGCTGGACTCATAACAGTTACTGCACTGTACTGCACTGTATTCATGATGCTGCTGCACTACTGGCACTTTAAATGCTTTAAAATATTTTTGTAAAAAACATGTACATATCGTTTAAGTCACTTTGCTGCTCTTTTTTGGTTTATTTTATTGTACATATTATTTGGATTTTTATGGTGTTGTTTTGGAGATTTATACTGCGGGAGGGAATGGGGAGTAAGCATGCCTATGTACTTATTACAAATGGCAAATAAAGATATTGTATCTTGCCATCAGACGAGGAGCTCATTCAGAAAGCTGCAGCTTGTTTGGTGTTCAACTGACCCATGTTCTCCCACACCCTTCTCTACCCTGCTCCGGTCTCTACACTGGATCCCTGTAGCTGCTCGCATCCAGTTCAAGACCCTGGTGATAGCCTACAGAGCAGTGAAAGGAACAGCTCCTTCCTACCATCAGGCAATGGTCAAGCCTTACATCCTTCATCACAACATGCCCGTCCACTCTGCTACTTCAGGGTGTCTGATTGCCATTGCTTGGGGGCCCTTGCGGCCGATCTACGTGGTCACCGCTTTTCTCTGTCCTGGCCCCAAAGTGGTGGAATGAAGTCCCCACAGATGTCAGGACTGCAGAGTCACTGCCCATTTTCCGCCGCAGGCTGAAAACTCACCTCTTCAGGAAACACTACCCGGATCCTTCTACCTAGCGTGTCCTCTCATCACATTTTACTAGCATCTTACTAAATTGTTTGTTTGCTTGTTAGTTAATTAGATATTGTTGTATAGTTTGCCAACTTATTGTACTTTTACCTGTGCACTGTTTCGGTTCTTAGAGTCTTGTTAGGAATGAAATGCACTTTTGACTTCTGGTGACGTTGTTCTTTTTCCTACCTTTGTTGAACACACTAGTGTCGTTTTGGACAAATTGCTGCTAAATGACTGTAATGTAATGTAATGTAAAGAATAGCAGGAGCCATATGACTAACCCACAATATATAACAATGTGTTACCAAAATCACTAGTGAAGACCAAAAGCAAAAACCATGCTCCAAAATACAAAACATGGAAAATTGGCACCATTAACATCCAAACTGGTAAAGAAGCTGGTAAACTATTCTCTGTAGCTAAGGAGGCATTAAGGGCAGGATAAGACATTTGTGGATTACAAGAAGTAAGACAGCTAAATTATGGCACAGAAATCATAGTCATTAACAACGACAGTAAATATGAATATCATTGGTCAGGATACACTAGGAAGCATGAAGCAGGAGTAGGTATACTCATAGGAGTATGTCAAGACAGTGATTGAAGAGGTCAATTATATCAATGCCAGACTCTTGACTGCTTCAGTGGTCTACTACGGACACCGACTTAAGGTAATCATCGCATACGGTCCTCCCAACTGTGAAAATTACACCATGACAAGGGAACAACAAAATAATGCTTTCTACAATGATCTCCGAAAAGCCACTGCCCGAGATAACAAACACCAAAAGCTTGTGGTCCTAGCAGATATGAACGCCACAACTGACCTAAGTTTAAAATTGTCGAAATCCGATGGAAGTGACATCAGCAACAACATCAACCACATCGACAATGAGGCTCTTCAATTTCTGCACATCACACAAACTATGCATCAGTAACACATTCTTCAAACATAAGGCCATCCATCGATACAGCTGGTACTCAGGTACCAGCGTACTTAGTGGTCAGAGACTATCAGCAGAGGATTTCTATAAAATAGCTCTTAAGATGGAGGTCTAGATATGATCAATCACTGATTACCCAATATTTGCCAACAGCAGATAGAGATAAACACTTGATATAGTTCCAAGTGAAAGCTACCCATAATGCAAAGCAGTAAAGGTGTGCATAGATATTTTTATGATGTAAGTCCGTTTAATATGTAAGGGTGACAAATAAAGGAATTCTGATTCCGACAGATTCATGACAGTATCATTTGCAGCTGAAAAAAGCCACAAACACAATGTTCGCGATTACCCCCCCCCCCCCCCCCCCACCCCCCCTGGACTTCACTATGTTCGCGGACCGGTCGTAAATTTTCGCGGAACGGTTGTCAAAGTGTGTCAACACACACCCCTAACAAAACGGCAGGGCTCTACTTCTGTATAAACGCGCATGTACGTGGAGCACCGTAAAACAACCGGCTCGTTCGCGGGTGCGCGCCGGCTCCCGTCGTTCACTTAAAAGAGCCGACTCTTTGAGCCGGCTCGTTCGCGACCGACACATCACCAGCGCGTAGTCTCTTTAGTAGCGCGTGCAACTGAAAGTCTCTCGTTATGCCGCCGATATATATTTGATCTATATATATAGATTATACCGCCCATATATACCGCTATATAATCTATATATATAGATTATACTATATATATAATCTCTATATATAGATTATACCGCCCGCCGTTCACCTATACTCAAATTATTTGAGTCAAATATGATGATAAACACACAGCTGTTTCGCGGCCCGGCAGTAACACCTCCACAGCCCGGTACCGGTCCGCAGCCCGGCGTTGGGAACCCCTGTTCTAGTTAACTAGGTAGCAGTGGGGGTTACTAGTGTTGTAGTTAACTAGGTAGCAGTGGGGGTTACTAGTGTTCTAGTTAACTAGGTAGCATTGGGGATTACTAGTGTTCTAGTTAACTAGGTAGCAGTGGGGGTTACTCACCCAATCCATTGCACTGACTACTAGTGAGTTTGTGTTGTGATTCTCAACAACATTCAAATGTATTTCCGTGTTTCAAAAGAAAAGTCAGAACATGTTGATTGGGATTGGGTTTGTCGTTGATAATATAGTCATCTACACGCTGTAGTAGGTGAGGCTATTTTTAGACCGGTTAGGTAGGTTAGGTTTTGATTTGTTTTATATCCTGGTGACAACCCTGCAAGTATGATATTGGTTATGGGCCAGTTACTGAAATGCCACGTTGTCATATCAATTATCATACATATTGTTCATAACCAGGTAAACCAGCTATATATACTAACTGCCTCTAAGAAAATGTAAAGGTCCTGAATAAAGCTTGTGCTTGTAGTGGATTATTAAACATGTTTTAAAAGGTACATGGTACAATCTAAAGAAATTAAATTCCCTGAAATGTATATAGTTTGAAGAAGTTGAACACAGTTTATACCAATCTACAAAATATATTTCTAATATCAAATATATACAACTCCAACCTGCTTCCCATGGCCCGCAAGTGGTAATGCCTGATCATTACATTCAAGTGAAACAATATACCGTTTAGTTTTTCCCCTAGTTTACGCTTTCAACACTGAAGTATTTTTTTTGTTATGTATTATTATTATTATTATTGTTAATAATAACGTGTGCATAGATATTTGTATTATGTAAGTGCATTTAATATGTAAGGGTGAATTTTGATTCCGACAGATTCACGACAGTATCATTTGCAGCTGAATAAAGCCACACACACAATGTTCGCGATTCCCCCCCCCCCCCCTGGACGGTGATAGTGGGGGCTCTAGTCTAGCTGTTATTTGGGGGTCGCGGGCTGAAAGGTGAACCCCTGGTCTAGACTATAGAGCACAAACCAAAAGGTCGGACAAATATGAAATGACGGGAGTGTAAACCGTGATAGTTTAGGCAGGGTGTTCGACACATTGTTATGAACTGTTCTCCTCAGAATACATCAGAACCGTTTATCGTACTTAGTGTCTCACAACGTATCACATCAAGAAGACATTTGTCTCATTGACCATAATAAAGAAATTAAACTATGTTTTTCGTTTGTCGTTGATAAGTCATCTACACACTGTAGTAGGTGAGGCTACACAACAAAGGAATCTTGACAACGCCCCTAATCGTTCGTTCAAATATAGTTTCTAGTTCAGATCAAAACGTCTAAAACCAAATGTGTATCATACCGTATTGGACAACATTTAATCGTAAACACGGATTACCTTCCATACTGATGTGACGTCTTTGCTCCGATTCAATGCAGCCTACTTGTTGCTTTTAACTCACACACCTACTGATTTTTAGACGGGTTAGGTTTTTATTTATTTGATATCCTGGTGAAAACCCTGCAAGCAGGGACGTGCACAGACATTTTCGGGGGCAGGAGCTCAAGTGAGAAAAAGGGCACTTCCCATAATCATTTATAAAAAAAGTTTTAAAACAAATACATTAATGATCCAATACATTATAATGATTATTATTACACTTACCGCACACATAACATAAAATAACTGCTGTTGACAAGGACTTAGTTTCAGTGTAACTACATACCATATATCTATCTATCTAGATAGATAGAAATAAAGGATCAAGTGAAACAATATACCGTTTAGTTATTTCCCCTAGTTTACGCTTTCAACACTGTAGCACCATGCATCTATAGCTGGCTACACAATTAGCTATATCTAAGGTAATGCCTCAAATTAAAAAAAGAATCCTCCAAAATAATGTATTCATATTGATATCTGGATATAAGGGGGTACCTGAGGGATACAGCTTAGTACAAATGTACTAGACATTATATCATCGATTACTTTCAACTCAAAACAGACCAGTTGTGAATTGCAGGACTGATCAAAACAGTCCATTGTAATTCCAATGTAAGACATTCCCTTTTAGTTCCCTCAGGAAAGGGATATGGCCTGATGTTGTCATGTTGGCCATACTCAGAGGACCAGGGAACATTCAGCTTCACAGTTTCAGGATCTTTGGTCCCTCGCTGGCATTTTGGTCCATCAGAGGTTCTTCATTGCCTTCTTTCAATGGTCGACCTGTACGGCACCATTGGCATCTGTGAAGGCCATCATCGTGTCATTGAACGGAGCCATTTATCATGTCTGAGGAAGCAAACAACAGACAGGAAATGAGTGCACGTCAGTGTTCATCCCAAACAAAACATCCCTCTGTGCTGTTTGACATCAGATCACAGAAGGTCTTCATTGCACTCCCCCTTACTTCCAATCCATGTATATATTTAACTTTTTTACTTTAATACTATTTTTATAACTGCTGTCTGTCGTCGGGTATTGCACATAAGATTTTCACTCATTGCTTATACTTGTATAAACTGTGAAGTGACAATAAACTTGACATGTGGCTGTGGGCGTCATTTAACAGCGAATGCCAACACAAGGTCTGTATGACGTTATAAAGAGGTGAGGTGTTAAAAGGAGGTGTGTGTCCGTGCGTGCGTGCCTGTGAAGTATGTTACCTTTCAACAACTGATGAGCCTCACAGCAGGTCCTTCAGATCCTCCAGACTGCTCAGCAGGTGCTGTGCTGTGGCCTCTCCTCGTGGCCTTCGGTTCTTCCACAGCACCAACATCTTCATCTTCTGCATGGACACACTCGTCTGTCTCTCTGCCTTGATGTTGTCCAGATCTGTGATGCTCAGCTTCAGGTAGATGGCCGCCTGCTCCCACTCCTGGCCCAGCGTTTCGGCTACCTGCAAGAGCTGCTTATCGGACAGAGCCTTTGTTTTTCTGTTTCCGTCTGGGTGAGAAGAGAGAGAAGGGAGCAGGCAGGTCATATTAAAGTTTTACCCTTCGGAGAAAGCATCATAGAGGTCGCGCCATTTTACCAAGACAGAGCTCAGCTGTCCTGGTTGAAACTTGTTTTCATCCCAAACCAGATGCAGGCTGTCTCGAATGTATCAAGAGTACCAATTTCAAGTTTGTAGGGAGACCAATCGTCTCATTCCAAAGACCAAGATGGCCTCACCTGACTCATCCATGCAGCGAGATTTCTTATTGGCCACTTCTTCTTCTGATGCCCTGCTACTTTCTGGCCCCCATTTCCTGCAGAAAATGGGAAGTCATGGGTGTGATAAGGGTTTTGGGTGACTGGAGAATCTCTACCATAGCCTCTACGTGGTATCTCTTTACATTGAAGAACAGCACCGCCAGACAAGGAACAAGGCACCACCTACACAACAACACAACAAACCCTTACCTCCTGTGGTTTGACAATGTTAAAAGGAGGAGGCTGTTCGAAGAAGGCCTCAAAGTCACCCTTTAGATTGATGATTTCCAAGGTGAATTTAAATTCCTGGACACACAAACACATGCACGCACACACAAATCAGTTTCTAAAATGAAAATATCTAATCAAAATTTGAATGTGAACGTGAATGAAAACATGCCTCCACTACACAGGTGCACGGCAACACACAGACCTTGGGGCTGATGTCCCGTTCCGGCTCGCTGATGAGCTGGTACTTCTTGGTGTCCAGATTGCAGACGGGGGGTTTATCGATCTTCATGAACCGCCTCGGAGCAGAGAGCACCTGCACGCCGATGTCCTGGAGCAGGAACACACAGGATCCAGGAGGTCCACAGAGGAAGAAGGACGGCAGCCAACGCAAGTCATTTTTTCAGGATATCATACGAGCAACTTAACACTGAACTTCCTTCTAACCACACACACACACACACACACACACACACACACACACACACACACACACACACACACACACACACACACACACACACACACACACACACACACACACACACACACACACACACACACACACACACACACACACACACACACACACACCACACACACACACACACACACACACACACACACACACACACACACACACACACACACACACACACACACACACACACACACACACACAGCCTCCTCCCAAGGATAACATTAATATTATGCTTCCTCACCGGGCAGGTGTGTTGGGGTCCTGGGGCCGGGAAGAGAGGAGGGAGGGAGGGAGTGGGGGAAAAGAGGGCGGGAGGGGGGATGAGGGGAGGGAGGGAGGGAGAGGAGGTAGGGAAGGAGTGGGAGAGAGGTAGGGAGAGGGTGGGTGTGCCACACCTCACCACACACACACACACACACACACACACACACACACACACACACACACACACACACACACACACACACACACACACACACACACACACACACACACACCACACACACACACACACACACACACACACACACACACACACACACACACACACACACACACACACACACACACACACACACACACACACACACACACACACACACACACACACACACACACACACACACACACACACACACACACACACACACACACACACACACACTGCGAGGACCCTGTGGGCATGGTGTCAGTAATGTAGGCATGCCAAGACCTGCAGAAGCACTTGCTTTTTAAACACCACGTCGACACACACACACACACCCCTACACAAACACACAGCTGCACGCACACACACACACACACAAAGTGTCACCGTCTTTACCTCTCAGACTAAATCCGTTGGTTTATTTTGAACTCAGCTTATCGAACAAGAAGGGTTGTATTCTATATTCCACATTAACGATTCCTGAAAGACGTTCTAGCAATGAAGCTAGAACCTGTGTGTTCTCTCACGTTAAGGGCGTCGTCTCTCATGCCGGGAACCGTGAGTTCAAGCCCAGTGCGGGGAACTCACGGTTACATTGGTGCCGCGACCAGGATGAGAGTGAGCTTTAGGGGGATGAGTGTAACGGACGCCAGCACCACCTGTAACGGTGGTGCTGTGCAGTGAAGTAAACCTCACTACCCGACACCTAAAAGACGTTCTAACCATGTAGCTAGAGCCTGTGGTTCCCTCAGCTTTCCTTATTAGAGCGTCTATCGCAACCACCATCTCTTCTTACCCGTTTCTATCCACAGGCGCCTACTGAACTGCTAGGAGTGCTGCCACTATCACTATCATAACAGTTTCATCCGTATTACATTACACTATCATACACCATTATACTTTTGCTGGACTTTCTGTAGTCATTACAGTTACTGCACTGTGCTGCACTGTATTTATGATGCTGCTGCACAACTGGCCCTTCAAAATGCTTTTTGCACAATTCAAGTGACTTTGTTATTTTTATATAATTACCTTGATGTCTGATGTGTTGTTGGAGGCCAGGTAGACGTGGAAGCTGAAGGTGCGGTCGTGGCCCAGCTCCTTGTACACTAGCACCGCCCTGTGGTGCTCCACGGGCTCACTGCTCTGGACGATGGGCGCCACGGGGGACAGGGAGGACACCAGCCACTTGACGTGGCTACCCGAGTGATCGGCCGACGGCTCGATGAGGTCGGCTCCCGTCCTTCATGTGCAGAACGCTGAACCTCAGCTTACACTCCGGGTCTGGGGGGGAAAACGTAAGCATTCCATTTGATCCAGTGAGGAATTGACTTACAAGATTTTTTATTGGTACAATGGGATTACTTCCTGCAGTATGAATGTTTAAAACAATACAAAAAAGTACTATATACAATAAAAATGAACAGAAAAATAACAATATAGTGACGGAAGATATTTACATGTTTTGAATTGTGCAAAAATATTTAAAAGCATTAAAGTATGCACAGTAGGGATGGGAGGGGGGGTAAAATTTATAATTTTTGCGTATCGATACACAGACATCAATCTATCCGTTATTTTTGTCCACTAGTTGGCAATGAGGTTTTTTGGGTTGGTCAGTCTTGTCTTGTTCGACAATCCTATTTTGCTGCAATAAAAATGATTGAAGTGACTGAAAACTTTGATTGAAAACAGCTTACGTGACTTGAAGTCATCAAGGGGGATTTCCCCACCCCAATACACAGGAACGCATACGTCTAGAGAAATGTGTGTACGAAGTAAGTCAATTCAGAGTGTGTCCTTACCAGCAAGACACAGGGAGTGTGGGAACAGGATAGACTTGAGCACAGACGCATCCTTGTTGACCACGTCCACGGCACATTTCCAGGAGTCCTGGAGGAACGTGGCGAATTTGGACCAGGACAGAACCGAGAGCCTGCTCCGTTACTTCAAACACCAGGCCTGTAACCGACCACTCATATGTCCCCTCGCCTTCCAGCTTTACCCTAACACACACACACACACACACACACACACACACACACACACACACACACACACACACACACACACACACACACACACACACACACACACACACACACACACACACACACACACACACACACACACACACACACACACACACACACACACACACACACACACACACACACACACACACACACACACACACACACACACACACACACACACACACACACACACACACACACACGCGCACACGCGCACACGCGCACACGCGCACACGCGCACACGCACACGCACACGCACACGCACACGCACACGCACGCGCACGCGCACGCACGCACACACACGCGCACACACACGCACACACACGCACACACACGCACACACACGCACACACAGGCACACACAGGCACACACAGGCACTTGGGAAGTGATGCACCGACGTCTATACTCACTGTAATGGCCCCTTAGAGATGTTCCTTGGGGTAACCTTGTCATAGTCAGAAGTCTGTTGGAAGAGAACCAATACAAACCAAAACCTTAACAACCATAAGAATGAATAGATCAAATGATCACTATCCAAGAAAGGGTTTTATTCACCTGCTGAGCAACTTTGCATTTTTCGCACTGGGGCTTGAAGTGCATCTCCTCTTTGGGGGTACAGTGGTAGGAAGGCGTGGCTGCTTTTGGGAGAATATACAAGATATTTTATTATTATAATGTACAAACTCATCCCTGTACAAAAGAGCTCTAGCGCTACTAACTAGCTAAAGAAACATAAGGTAAAAATACAGGTGTGTGTGTGTGGGTATGGGTGTGTGCGCTGATTGCATTCAAAGAGAGTAAAGAATCCAATCCTAAATGTGGAAAGTCAATCTCATCTTCTGAAGAGCAACCCATGAAATGTACTTTTGTTCGGTTCGATTGGTGGTTCCTGCTTTGAGGTCAGCGAAGTCAAATCATTTTGACCAATTGTATTCAGTGTTAATATTATGAAAAAAAACCTCTGGTGCTGATCACAATAAATTAGGCATCAAAACACTTTTTGTCACAGCTTTTAAAAATGTTAATCCCTTTTTTATTTTTACTAATGATTTCCTTTTTCAAAGCACTATGAATGGTGATATAGAATAAAAAGTTGCCTTGCTTTGCCTCGCTGTAATGTGAAGTCACACAGACGTCACACCTCACTCACCTTGAGACATATCCTCTCCTGCCCGCCCATTTGAAAGAATACATCAAGGGGTAAACGTGAGATACTTTTAACACAGACGGTGAAACATGTAGCATGGAAAAGCGCTAAATGAGGCACCGCGTCTCCCCGTGTTTGCCAAATGGAGGAGTGGCACGCCTCACCTTCATCCTCTCCATCCCGCTCTGGCTTCTGGCAGAACACACGCAGAAGAGAGAGTAAGGGAACGTCCAGGAGGTATGTAGCAAGGAGCAACAAGAAAGAGGGAGAGAGAGATGACAAATAAACAGGTAAAAAGACGGGTAGTGAGGCTCCACCACATAGATGTCGAAAGAAAGCCATCTCCATCACTAAGGACCGCAACCACCCTGGGCACCACCTCTTCTCCCCCCTACCGTCCTGTCGCCGGTTACGCAGCATCCGTACAAGGACGGATTTTTGATCCACAGGCAGTGTGCCTACTGAACGGCTAGGAGTGCTGCCACCATCATAACATTGTCATTAACATTACACTATGATACTTTGCTGGACTTTCTGGACTCATCAGTTACTGCACTGTTCTGCACTGTACTGCACTGTATTCATGATGCTGCTGCACTACTGGCACTTTAAAATGCTTTTTGCACAATTCAACACATGTGCATATCATCTATCAGTCCTATTTGTTGTTCTTTTCATGTTCATTTTTATTGTGTATAGTATTTTTATAATACTGTGTTTTAGAAATTCATACTGCGGGAGGGAATGGGGAGAAGGCATTCCATTGTACTAATATAATATAATAACAATAAAAATCTTGAATGAATCACTGTGTCCCGACTGTGAAACATTGCCAGCGTTGACTGCTACATGGATTGAACTCTTCCAGTCTCTGCTTGGCTTGCCTTTAGGGAGGACCTGAGAGTGAACTCATTGATTAACGGCAATTACTAAATACTGCTCCATGTTGTTCCTCAGGAAGTTCCAAGTATTTATTGTAAAATGGACTTAGACTAAAACTTTCTAAAATGTTGTTTTTCATGATATTACCTGAGCCACTGCCGTCCACTTCCAGTAGGTTTCCTGAGACAACACAAGATGGCCCAGTTAGTTAGTAAGTGGAAAAATAAGTATATCAGAGTGCATCAGGTCAAATAATAATATGACCTTGAAAGTCTGTGTGTATTGTGCATGTGTGGTGCATACTAGTGTATGAATAACACAGGGATAGAAATGGGATTCTCTCTGGGAATAAAGTGTTTACCTTTCCCGTCAGATGTGCAGACGTCACCATCTCTGCAGGGACAACAAGAGAGCATTATAAAAACCACGTTCCTTGCAGGCATCCTCTCTCTCACACCGTATCACATTACACGAGACAGACTCCTCCCCAACCGCCCCAAACCTCACTTGAAAATGGCCCACACATACACACACATACTTTAGAGTTATGGCACCAAAACAGGAAGTGTTGCCAACATCTGCTCTCCCAACGTCCCTGACACCATCCCATCCTGTAACGTCCCTTCCTGCTCTCCTCTGGCCTTCTGTTCTCAATCTTCTACCTACTTTCTATCTAGATGATTCCGTGGATGGCCCAGCCATGGCAGCTATAGTGACACAAAAGTAACCCGTAGTGCTAAGTAACACACTTGGGCCCATAACAAACGAGTGACACGGAAGTCTTTTGTTTCGTTTACTTGACACAATTTTGTCAGCACACGCGCGCGCACACGCGCGCACACACACGCGCGCGCGCGCGCGGAAAGAACCCTGAAAGAGTGAAATGAATGAGTTAGTACGTAAAATGAGTTAATACATGAAATGGAAGTAGCCCTCAAGAAGAACACGGACAACCTGTTTGAATCAACAAGTGACGACTTGTGACCAACATGCTCAGCTCTCGTTGGCGCTGGCCGCCATATCAAAGATGTTTGTACCTCACTCTATCCAAGGCCGTGGTCTCACCTGCTGAGCCAGACTAGTCTGAATAGTGTAGACATGTCGGTTACCATAAAGCCCCTTTGGGTTTGAAGTTGTGGAGTGCTGTGTACAAGGCGTGCTGTATGTTTATGTGTGTCTTGTTGTGGATCTGCCTTATTCATTTAGACGAGTCGAACTAATTGCTCTTTGGAAATGAGTTTGTGTCAATGCAATGTGACTAAAAACATCTAAAAACATCTCAAAAAGACAATATGAGGTAGCCCCACTCCTACCGCAGCCAAAGTACAGGAAATTAAAGTCATACTTTCAAGCCATTGTGTCCTTCCTAACGTGTCTGTATCTGTCTGAGAGATCAGCGAGAAAATAAGTGGTGTGTGAGGGTTTTAATACGTCCCTTGCTTTTCAACGTTTGCACTGTTTTAGGCTATTCATTTAGGAGTTAACAGCACTGGGGGTATGGGTATTATGGCATATTTCAGCAAATACTGATATTATAACTGCATTATTGAATGTGACATACACTGAGACAGTTTGCTGTGGAATAACATTGATTTTGCTCGTCCTTTACCTGGATAGTTGACATGGCAAATGGGATTGTGGGGGATTGTGTGGTCGGGTCATTGAAAGCCAATTGCCCTGCAGGGTGACATTCCAGACAGACGGCTCGACGATAGAAGACAAGAGCTTGTGTCCAAGTACTGGCCCTACTTAGTCGCCACTTGCGTGAGGGCAATGCATGGGCGAGATGTGGGAAGAAGGCCTGGAGAGGGTTCAGTGGGTGTTCTTGTACATCTCCGGATCTTGTTATCAGCTCCAAGATCCTGAGTTCATGTTTGTGCAACTTAAGTCAAATATTAAAAAGCGGTTCCACTTTGTCAATGGTGTGGATGGTTATTCTTTTTTTACGCATGCATGATCATCAATAGAACAGATAGATAGATAGAATAGAAGGTAATTATAGGTAAATAATTATATATATATATAATTACAAAAACACAATGTGTGTGTGTGTGTGTACAAACATACATACACACACACACATATTGTGTTTTTGAAATGATCTTTCAAAGCACTATTCTACTCAATTATTGCTGCTGACACAAAATGTGAATCAGCTAAATAGAATAGAATAGTGTAGAAGAAAATATCCTCTTTAACAATTCAGTAAAGCCAACCCGTTTTAGTGTAAGCCCTAAATGAACGACATGACAGATAGTAAAGGACGTGAAGACGACACATGGTACCTAGTTCAAACCACATGGTCTGTCTTCTTGATTCTGTACAACATTGTAATATTTGACGGCGTCTATAGTACTAGTCTAATACCAGTGAAGTACTTTGAACTCTTATCGGCTTAGGCCAACAGAGATGGCCAACGGTTTGAGTAAATATCACACCGTGAACAACACACACACACGGCAACCTTAATGCATCTCATCTTTCTTTTCGTGTGCGTGACACCTAGAGACAGGTATAGCTGATACATCTACCACAATGAGTCATCATCATCATCATCATCGCAATAACAAACCGACATGTGGAGGAGACGCGCCTCAACAAAGAGACCGCGCTATGTGTGTGCTTTAAAACCAGCTCTCACGATAGTCGATGGGTCGACACGTTCGATAATGGGTCGATAAATAATACTTTACACGTGTATTGAACAGTGTTTGTACAGTAAAACATTCGAACAAACATAAAACAATCGTCCTCCTGAGTCTACAGTTGACCATCATTACAAATAGTAAAACCTTACCCCTCTCCCAATTGACAAGTCGGTTCGAGGTGCGCCATCTCCACTACCATCTATGGGGTTCGCTTAGTGAAAAAACTACAGGTGGAACCCATGTCCACGTTAATGTAGTCCCTCCCCGTCGTTGGTCGGAACCCATGTCCACGTTGTGTGTGTGTGTGTGTGTGTGTGTGTGTGTGTGTGTGTGTGTGTGTGTCTACATGCACCGAGAACCAACCGAGCCTCTCACACATCCTATGGGACGCAGACATCTTGAGAGTTTGAGTTTGTGGGACAACTTAAGTAGACGCTTTACGTCGTCGATGCGTTACTGAGGTAGACTACGGAGATCAGACTGCGCATGCGCAGCTGTGACGCAGACTACGTACTGGTACCTGACTCGGTGGCTCTCTACTGTATTGTGTGTGTGTGTGTGTGTGTGTGTGTGTGTGTGTGTGTGTGTGTGTGTGTGTGTGTGTGTGTGTGTGTGTGTGTGTGTGTGTGTGTGTGTGTGTGACAATCCCAGGAGTGATACGATGAGAAATAAAAAAAACTGAAATCTTAACTTTGAAGATTAATAGGACTAATAAAAACAAATTATTAGAGCAAGTCTAAATGAATTGGTTTTAGGACAGATTGAACTTGATTGACTGTCTATGGAGAAATCTAGTCTTTACACTGGCTGATGTATGCCTAACCGGGCTCATAACATTACTTATACATATAATATACATTATTATATTACAAGTTTAGATCACATGGGGTCAGCTATCCTTAGTCCATTCGATAACCCGGCAAAGGTCTGGGAAGGCCTCCCTAAAAACAGCCGTCCTATGTGTGCTTATGGTGAAGCGGCTGTAAAATGTGTATATATATATATATATATATATATATATATATATATATATATATATATATATATATATATATGCGTCAGGAGCGTCAGGGCCTTCAAGGTATTCAGAGAAGACCCTGGAACTCTCAGATGAAACCAAAAAAAATCGAATTAATTGTATTAATAAAGTAATACAATTTAATAAAATGGAATACAATTTAATACAATTTAAATAAAATGAATAAATGAGAATGGTATCTGTGTAGTTATCTGTTATATTACAGTGTTACGTTGATTTGTTTGTCTTTCTCGGTCTATGCACTACGCATTTGAGTGGTTTTGTGTTGGAAAATAAATCAACCAATCAGATATTTTTCTGGGTTGCTGGGAAGAATATCCTTCAACCAAAGTATCGTTTGGATTGACAATTTGATCAACCAATCATATAGTGATTTGTAGCCAATGGGCGTATTCTTTCAGATTTCCCCACAGCTCAATAGGGAGCTAGAAGGTATACTGGCTGGAGCAAGAGTGGATCTAGCGTCGTGCTACGTTTTTTATACGTACTTTTTTTACGTCAAAATGGCATCAGGCGAAGATGATGTCGTTGCGGATTTATTGTCGGAACCATTTTCAAAACGACCATTCAATGTAAAGATGGACAATATTGAAAAAGGCCGTCCAACGCCTGACAATCTTGAGCTGAATCAAGTTCTTAAAGCAGGCCATGTTTGCCATTTTCAGGCTAGCAACTGGGAAAGATCCCCGTGGCTAACGGGCTCTACTAGCCACAAGAGGCTCTACTAGCCACAAGAGGCTCTACTGATGGGAGTATTGCTATTTGGGACCGACCAGAGGGCAGGGAATTGGAAAGGCAACTTATTTAGGATCTGAAAAGCGATCAGCTTTATGACCTGATGGTGGTCGAACAATTCATCCAGAAGGAGAATGGATTTGGTCTTCAAGTGAACATCATTGGTGAGTGAGACTCATAGTGTTGCGTCTCGTTGAGCTGGTTGTTGCATTTTGTTCCCACACACTTGTTGAATGATTAGTTAATGGCTGTCTTGGGTTTGTTAAGCATTGTTGTGCATTTGAATTGAGAGTTTTGACTTGATCTTTCTTTGCATCGCTTAACGTGAAAAGACTTAACGTAACTAAGAGTTACAAAACCGCGATCAATAATCACCTAATTTGCATATGTCTTGTCATTAGCACTTTCACCTTTTCACTTTCATTTTGAGAGGTGAAAGTGCGAGATGATTTCAGAATCCTCTTGATGTGACCATGAGGTTTTTATTTTAATGTTTTTATTTAATATTTTTTATTATAATTATATAATAAATATTAATTATTATTATTGTTAATAATAACGTGTGCATAGATATTTGTATTATGTAAGGCCGTTTAATATGTAAGGGTGACGAATAAAGGAATTCTGATTCCGACAGATTCACGACAGTATCATTTGCAGCTAAAAAAAAGCCACACACACAATGTTCGCGATCGCAATTACCCCCCCCCCCCCCCCCCTGGACTTCACGATGGACCTCCACCCCCCCCGACTTCACGTTGGACCTCCACCCCCCCCCCCCCCTTGGACTTCACGTTGGACCTCCACCCCCCCCCCCCGATGTTCGCGATGGTGAAGATCTGTCCACACGTTGTTTTTAATGTTCCAGTCCCTCCGGTGATAGTGGGGGGGGGGGGGGGGGGTCTGTTATGTTGGGGGTCGCGGGCTGAAAAGTTGGGATCCCCGTGGCTAACGGGCTCTACTAGCCACAAGAGGCTCTACTAGCCACAAGAGGCTCTACTGATGGGAGTATTGCTATTTGGGACCGACCAGAGAGCAGGGAATTGGAACTTATTTTGGATCTGAAAAGCGATCAGCTTTATGACCTGATGGTGGTCGAACAATTCATCCAGAAGGACAGGAGAATGGATTTGGACTTTAAGTGAACATCATTGGTGAGTGAGACTCATTTGTCTTTGCTGGTTTTGTCTCAGCGTTGCGTCCCCCCGAGGGGGGGGGGGGGGGGGGTCGCGAGATGATTTCAGAATCCTCTTGATGTGACCATGAGGTTTTTATTGTTAATAATAACGTGTGCATAGATATAGATAGAATATATGTACGGGTGACGAATAAAGGAATTTTGATTCCGACAGATTCACGACAGTATCATTTGCAGCTGAAAAAAAAGCCCCACACAATTTTCAATATCACATTACCCCCCCCCCCCTACAGAAGGTCCAGTTGTGATAGACACGCTTCGCCACTGATATATATACATACACACATATTTTGTAATTATCTTTCAAAGCACTATTCTACTCTGCTGACACAAAATGTAAATAAATGTGTAAAAAATCTCCTTTAATAATTCAGTAAAGCCAACCCGTTTTAGTGTAAGCCCTAAATGAACGACATGACAGATAGTAAAGGACGTGAAGACGACACATGGTACCTAGTTCAAACCACATGGTCTGTTTGCTTGATTCTGTACAACATTGTAATATTCGACGGCGTCTATAGTACTAGTCTAATACCAGTGAAGTACTTTGAACTCTTATCGGCTTAGGCCAACAGAGATGGCCAACGGTTTCAGTAAATATCACTTATGTGAACAATACACACACAGACACACACGGTAACCTTAATACATATATTTCCATGTGCGTCACACCTAGAGACAGGTATAGCTGATACATCTACCACAATGAGTCATCATCATCATCATCATCATCGCAATAACAAACCGACATGTGGAGGAGACGCGCCTCAACAAAGAGACGGCGCGATGCGTGTGTTTGCTTTAAAACCAGCTATCTCTCACGATAGTCGATGGGTCGACACTGTCACAAGTGTATAGTTTGGTGGGACCCAGAACGCAGACCAAGACACAGTGAGGCGATAACGTGAAAACTTTATTTAACGAACACAACACCAGAGTGATCAGGGACAGGCCAGGGGTCTGGAAACCGGGAAGTCGGATCAGCGTAGTACCGGGAGGTAGTAGACAGGCCCATGGTCCGGGACGGGTGAGGGGTCTGGATACCGGGAGGTCGGAGTAGCGACAGGTATAGACCGACGAGTAGTCCGGGACGGGCGAGGGGTCTGGATACCAGGAGGTCGGAGTAGCGACCGGTATAGACCGACGAGTAGTCCGGGACGGGTGAGGGGTCTGGATACCAGGAGGTCGGAGTAGCGACAGGTATAGACCGACGAGTAGTCCGGGTATGGGGTTCGCTTAGTGCCAAAACTACAGGGGGAACCCATTTAAATTTGTCCTAATTTGTCATCTGACGATGTCGATGTGTGATATGACGTGCTGATGTGTCGTTACTCTTGTCTTCCCTGTTGTTAGGCACGTCGTCTTCCCAGTCGTTGGTCTTGTCGTCCTCCCCGTCATTGGTCTTCCTGACGCACCGAATGAATTCACATTGTATATAAAAGAGCGATTCTAGCCCCCTGTAGCTGTGAAGACGTGACATCATTTCTCATAAATTTGGGCAAAATATTCATTTTAAACCATAAGTTGGCGTTGAACACTTTGCTCACTTCATACCCCTGAAACTCGATTGACTGATTTGAATTAATAACGATTTCATTCAGAAGACCAACGACCAGACCACTTGCAATGCCTTCACGGACCACTAGGGTACCATCAGGAAGACCAAGACCGGGAAGACGACAAGAGTAAAGACAAGACCAACGACGGGGAAGACGACGTGCCTAACAACACGGCCAACAGCGGCCCACTTGCAATGCCTTCACGGACCACTATGGGGCATCAGGACGACCAACAACGGGGAGGACGACATTAACATTGACATTAACATCGACATGTAGTTTTGGCACTAATGGAACCCCATACACGGACCACTATGGGGCATCAGGACGACAGGAGTAAAAACACGACCAACAACAGGGAAGACGACAAGAGTAACGACACATCAGCACGTCATATCACACATCGACGACAAATTACGACACATTAACATTGATTTAACATGTAGTTTTGGCACTAATGGAACCCCATATATATATATGTATGTGTGTGTGTGTGTGTGTGTGTGTGTGTGTGTGTGTGTGTGTGTGTGTGTGTGTGTGTGTGTGTGTGTGTGTGTGTGTGTGTGTGTGTGTGTGTGTGTGTGTGTGTGTGTGTGTGTGTGTGTGTGTTGGAGAAATAGATGGGACCAAGGAAGCTCAGAGAACACAGATGATGATAATAATAATCACAGGTTTGTGTGAGAGAGTGAAATTGTTGGGCACTCCAAGCTTCTAATGGAAGGGTGCATAGATGAGATGAGGTCTAAGGTTTTTGAGGAAACGAAGAAGATGGTTAATGTAATAGCTGTTTGTGGAAGTATGCTTTATGTCCGCAGTTGTTTGCCACACATGTTGGGATTAAAGCGTGTGTAGTATAATTTCTACTCGGTGGAATAAGAATCTTTCTCAGAGGTCCGGATACTAAGTTCAAGGTGTTTATTGAACAAAGCATCAAATTCATCAGTTGCAACGAGATGGAGCCTGCCGTGCCAATTCGCAGAACTGGCGACGCGCTCCTTCACCAAACATTATATAGACCATAGCATCATAGAACAACCACTACTCCTAGTGGTCAAAGTAACAAACATCAACTTAATACTATTGGTCTGAGAGGTACAACCAGCACTCTGGTTGGTCACGGCGTCTTCCTCGGTGTCTTCATCGTCACGTCCCAAGTTTATGGCTCAAACCCCCAAGGGGGTCGTATTTGGCTTGCACAACATTCTGTAGGATACCGTTGAAAACCAGCCTAAAGGCACCATTACAAGGGCCTGAAGGCACAACAACACCTACACATCTGGAACTGCTTAACACATCTCTATGTCCTAGTGGGCCTTGGGGTCCACCAGCAGATTATGCTGTAGCTACCTACTGCAATGGATAGAGGATCCAAAGTCAGTGTTTTAGATTATAATAAGGGTATAAAAATACACTACATATTCCCCCCTTTGGGACTCTATAAAGAAGTCCCAACACAAAAATGTTTACACAAATAAAAAACATCATATACCTTCAATTGCATCATCATTCTGTTTCACAATTAACAGTGCAATTAACATATTGTTCACATAAAGAATCATAGCACAATTTAACTGACAATTTGAAAAACCATATGCGATTGTACTGCATACAGTGTTGTAACATCAAAGAAAAACCACAGTCACTGTTCTCCTTCAGGACTTCCTGTAAAATTAATTGTTCACAAGGTTCATGCATGCGTTAGTTCAAGCATTGCAACTCTGATTAAACCCCTTTCTGTGAATATTGCATAATGTAGTATTATTACTCTCTGGTATCTCAGTAAATATACTCTCTGGTAAATATGTATATATGTAGCACAGAATGAAAACTCTGCTTTTCAGAAAAAAACACCACTGTCCATGTTTTCTTATGCAAGATTACATTCCTTAAGGTCTTCATCTATGATTTACCATTCCTTGGGGGGAATTAAGCACAAAACATTAAACACAATCAAAACAAACACACAATCTGTTAATCTGATACGAATAGGCTTCATAACCATTAAACCACACTTGTGTGTATATATATATATATATATATATATATGTATAGTATGATTGCATTATATCAAAAACATATTGAAAAATGAAATCTTAGTTAATCAAAATCAATGGGATGAGTTGACCCATCATACCTGGAATACCAATTCTAAGGTATCTCAACTTTCACATTATCATCCTGATAAAAGATATTGTATGATAAGTGGTCCTAGGGGGCCCATGATTCCCTAAATCAGGTATTTTATGGTCCTAGGGGGCCCATGATTCCCTAAATCAGGTATTTTATGGTCCTAGGGGGCCCATGATTCCCTAAATCAGGTATTTTATCTATGTGCTGTTCTAGCAAATCTTCTTAATGTTGCTGTAGAAGAAAAACCCCTTTCATTTGCATGGTGTGATGTTATTCAATGGAATCCATATGTAGGTTGTGTTGGACTGCAACCGCTGAGACGTATCCAAGGTCCACATCTACCAGGATGGCAGATGATGTGACTTGGATCTGGTATGATCGCTTAACGTCTGACTGGACCCACGTTGGTTTTAGGATACGGACGTATACCCAGTCCTCAACCTGGGGTGATGGTTTGTCTGAGGTTGGATCGGCTGCCTGCTCCTGTTCAAACAAACACTCATAGACAGATGTGAGGCATTTTATACATGTAGCTAGCATCTTCTAGCTGCTTTGGCCCTCACTGTGTCCAAGTATCATATAAGGGACAAACATGTTAGTTAAGCCTCTTCATATTATTTAAATTCAATGTAATTGTTCCATTAGCCCTTTCCACTAGTCCTGTTGACTCTGACTAATAGACAAAAAATACATTGTATTTGATTATTGTATGACATAAATGTAAACATGCTTGAATAGGTTATACTTGAAAGTAACCCATCGCTGTGTAGTTCTCTACAACATATTATGTATTTAGAGATGTTTATCAATGAAAATGTTTATCAATGAAAATGTTTATCAATGAAAATGTTTATCAATGAAAATGTTCATCTCCCCCCTTGCAGAGTGACTAACCCCAGTGTCAATCTGCAGAACAACATTGCCAACCTGGCGGCATTGATAAAACTAAAAAAAAATTAAAAATTAACAGAATAATACACATAAAGGATATAAACGAACTGTAATAATGTTCAATACAACACAAATACATCCACCAATGAAACACAAGATCAGCTACATCTTGTGGTCACCAGGGTTCCAAAGGAAAACTCTGTCAGTCCGCAGTCTGACCAAGCATCCAGAAACACAATACAAACCAAATATAACAAAATTAAAAATTAAAAATTAAAATTCAGTTAACATATGAATGGATGAGTATTTCCCAACTTAAGTCTGTCCATCATTTATTGTCTTTCACAGTATTTTGAATAATTGTCCTTGTCCTAGGGGCATCCCTTCAAACATCTACAACCTCTTCACACACTCTGATGTTCAAGTACTGTGTACCGATCTTCAGAAATTGAACACACACATCGGCCTTCATCTCGCATGATAGCCATCTGAACTGCCTGTATATTCATCGCTCTACCAATACCCCTTGATATCATTCCTCGTATGATAGGAATAGCACAACTGATTATCAGGATCACGACAATTAGACCAACTCCAAAGATGGCTCCTATCCTGGCTAAATAGGCTCCCCATTTTCCTAAGGATGCCTCCATCCAGTCCATCCACTTGATTTGGAATCCAGCATTCTCTTTGACCTCTTCCCTTAATGTTTTGAGCTTATTCATTGCCAGGGTGAATTGTCCATTTGCTGCTGTCGTATTAGGGATGAATGTGCAGCACTGGTCCCCAAACATCTGACACACTCCTCCTCGTTCTGCCAGTAAAAAATCCAGTGCTTGTCTATTCTGCCAGGCCATTTCACTAGTTGCTGTAAGCTGCTTCCCTAACGCTCCCAACGCATCAGAGGTATAGTTGATGAATCTCTGTTGGTTGTAATATATATAGTTAATCCAATCTGCGTTGACGTTTATTCCAACCGAGGGAAAGATGATAGATGCAAATCCAAGCGCTACTGAAGATATAGCTTTAAACTCACTGGGCACACCTCTAGGAATTCCCACACTGTCTAGACGTATTTCCTGCTCAAACTGTCTTCGATGTCTCACAGAACCAGACCGTTCCTGGATTTCCAAATCCTGGGCCGGGATAACAGTGATAGATTGAATTGCCTGAACTCGGGCACATCTTCCAGTCCATCCTATTGGTAGGGTGGTTAACAGATTCTTCCCATCACAGATCCAATATTGATCTGCTACGGCTTGTGTAGCATAGTGATATGGACAAACACCAGGAGCATAAGCAAATTGCCTTCCCTTCACATATCGTGCTGTTATTCTCTGTCCTGTGTGTATCGCTGACTGCTTACACTCAACTTCTGGATTTCCAAAATATTTGACAGGACCTAACGAATAGAACTCATATACACTTTCACAGAGTTCTTCTTTTAAAACACCAACATTATTATTAGTACTATTATTGCTTACACTTTCTATTGTTTTCTGAAAACATTCAAATTTTCCTACCAGCGTCAATTCTACGTTAACTGGTAATGCTTTTATCGTTCTTCCCACTCGCACATCCAAAGCTTCACATCTCTCTGCCGTCGTCACTCCTTCATACTTGTTCTCCATGAATTTGTAATATTCCTTAGATCCCAGGTACTGTAAACAGTCTGCTTCACAGTGTGGGGCAAGTCCAAGAGGTCTCTTCCTTTTTAGTATTCCACCCGATCCCATATAGAGCCCTCCATTTGCCTCCATCCACTCTGTTCTCTGTATCTCACAGCTTCTCCAACTGTATCTGGTGCTCATTACTATCAACATGTCTTCTCTTGCTTTGGAGCACATATAGCAGTTTTCTCTGTTGTGAGTCTTCCCTGTGTAATTCATCCATTGGTACCAAAGATTTCCTCTTGCTTGTATCACCAGTGGGTCTATTAGGTAATCTATTAATGGATTGGATTCCACTATCGTTCCATCTTTCCGTGTTGGCGTTACTTTGGATGCCTGTGCTGGTGCCACTCCGGTGATGATCTCTTCTCCTAATGGTGCTGTCCTGCTCAGTCTCCGTTTTTCTTTTGTACCGTTTATTATCTGTTCAGCCATCATCAGCTCCATCATTTCCTGAATGCTATTGAATATCTCTGGTACTTGGGTCGTTCTGTTAGTGTCGGTCAATCCTTCAGGTTCAGTTTCATTCTTTGATCGGTCAGGAACGATCTTTGTTTCTGAAGTCGATTCTTGTTCCGTCTGGTAGTGTTGCTTCTGTTGGAGTCCTTCTGGTTCTTGTGGGATTCTGATTACGCTAGTCAAGGCTATGCTCGCAGTGAAGGCTTCTGTGTTCAGATAATCCGGTTTCTGTGTGTTGATGGTGGTAGAGACAAAGATTGTACTTGAGTTTGAGGAAGCTGGTTTCAAAGTACTGTGTGGACTTAGAGTCATAAGAGTTTCTGGTTCCATTGAAGTTGCTAATTATTGTGTTAGATTTTCACTGTTCTCTTGTACCGTTAGGATTGTATTGTTATAGTTCAACAAAGGAAAAATCGGATCTCTGCATTCATATTGTCCTTCATCTTCCTGTTTGACATCTTTGATGAGGAGTGAACAATTCCCAAATTGTTTCATTCTGTTTTCATGTGTGGAATTTGAGTGTAATTCGCTGAGTTTCCTGTTTTGTTTCATCCATACAGCGTCTGCTTTATAGAGTCCAATGTTACATGGGAGTATGACTGAGCTCCCTTTCATTCCTGTGACTTCATTTCCTTGTCTTGCTCGTCGATTTCTCCTCAGAGACTTATGCCGTGTTGACATCTCCAATGTCATAGTCTTTGAGTCGAATAGATTTGACCGAGGTTCTGACTGGCCTTGAGCAATTTGGCTGGACTGGATCAGGGCATTTCATTGGTTCTCTGGAGTCAGTGGGGGAGGCCTCCCGGCCTCTTGGGTTTGGCTCTGGTTGTTCTGGAACATCCCGTAAATCAAGTGCATTGAACCCTCCGTGCTGTGCATCTTCTGGGAACTGGCACTCGGCATCACTTGGAAAAGGAGATATGCGATCATCTATATTCTCATTGTCATCATCTGAGTCCTTGTGGTACCTCCTCCTCATCTCGGTCTGTTGGTGCCTTAATGCAGTGATGTAGGTGGTACCAAGTCGGAGATCCCTTGATCTGAATTGCAGTTCTTGTGGTGCGGATGACTTCGAATGGTCCCTCTCATCGGGCGTCATGCCACTTTCTCCGGTAGATCTTGACAAACACTTTGTCGCCTGGTTGAATGGCGTCTTTTCGCTCCTTCAAGTCCTCCTTCTCCTCCTGTGTCTGTTTCTGGGTGACATAAACAGATATGTTTCTCAAACAAACCATGCATCTTCCTATGACATGGTCAATTCTTTCCAACAAATATGGAGCCCGAAATCCATATTCATTTGTGATCTTCCTTCTCACTTCCCCCCTTGCTACATGGGCTGGCTCCCCTGGCAAGCCAGTGTAGCACCTTCAATTTTATGCTCTTGGTTCAGATAATCATCTCTGTTTATCTTCATAGCCGCTCCTTGTGGTCCCAAAATGATGCAGCCGGAACTGAGTTGAGTTTGTTCAGGTTGGTGTTTTAGCCAATCGTCTGGGTCAGATTTGGTGGCATCCTTCGAGTACTGAAGCGTACAGTGTGATGGATATTGAGGTGTTTTAGCACCGGGGATGTTTGCAGAAATGAACTTCTCCCACAGCTTTGCTGGTTCCAAGAGGTCTTGGCTAAGGTCCCCTAGCCAATATACCATAGCAGCGTCTTCTTCTACCATCATGGATAACTGATGATATTCAGAAGGTACTTCTACCTGACAGCCGTCAGGTGTGCATTTCACTGTACTTTTCAATTTACATAGTGTATCTCTTCCAAGAAGTCCAATAGGGGTGTTTTTTGACACAAGAATAGGTAAAATAGCTCTTTGATTCTTGTATCCACCGGTTTTGTGGTGGGTATCAGCTGTTTTATTCCCTCAAATCCGACTGTCCTTATATGTTCTCCAAACATAGGGAGGTGTGTGGCGTCTTTAGGCTGAATACAGGTAAAGGCAGCTCCACTATCTACCATTAGTTCTAATGGACGATCGTTGACCTTCACACAGATGGTAGGTTCCTCTTCCGGCCTATACACCACCAGCTGACACCCCCCTTTCGGATTCTCCGGGCACCCCTATAACCCTTCCGGGCCCCTATATGGGTTCACCGGTCCCTGGGGTGGCTTTCGCTGCCACTGCGACTCTTGGGGCTGCTGTTGCTGCCATTGCGGTTCTTGGGGCTGCTGTTGCTGCCATTGCGGTTCTTGGGGCTGCTGTTGCTGCCATTGCGGTTCTTGGGGTTGCTGTTGCTGCCACTGCGGTTCTTGGGGTGGCCTCTGCTGCCACTGCTGTCTTTGGGGTGGCCTCTGCTGGTAACCTCCTCTTCCATTTCTTCGTCCACCCCTGTTGACTTCTGGTCTCATTTCGCAGTCGCGAGACCGGTGTCCCATTTCTCCACATGTGTAACATGGTCCAGACACTTGGGGGAAGCTTGGATTGTACCCTTGTTGTCCAAAACCTCCTCTTCCTCCTTGCCCCCCATATTGTTGTTGTCCAGAGTTGGGCTGTAGGTAAGGGGGCAGAGGAGCAGCTTGTCTTGGGGGTGGCAGCATTTGTTGCGGTTGAGGTGGATTCTGCAGAACTGCAGCCTGTTTCTTCAATTGCATTTGGTTTACTTTCCTGATTGTCTCCAGAATCTCCCTCAGAGTATGTTCCCGTTTGTGAAACCGTTCCACCTGAATTGCTATGTGGTCCATTTGGTAGATACTCTTGGCCATGCTGCTCAGTCCCACTTTTTGGAGCCCAGTTGACACCAGGATTTCTTCCATTGTAGACACACCCAACAGAGTTGCTAAAAGCTTCTTGATTTCTCCCAGTTGTCTTTTAACAAAGGCTGCTGGGGCCAAACTTATTTCAGCTCCTAATTTTTCCTTTATTCTGTCGATAAATCTCAATTCTTTGGTAATTCTGGTAACTTCTTCGTCCATCTCGTCTATCATTTCTTTCCTGGGTGAGACTGTAGAGGAACCTCCAGCTTCTGATCCGTCGGTATCCTCTCCACTGTCTTCTTCACTGCTACTTGAATCGCTTTCAGTCTCATCTTTGCAGCTGACTTTTCTCCCTTCTCTTTCAGCTTTCGCCATCAACTTTCTGATCTGCAGGTCATACCCTCCAGCGCACTGGTCTTCGTCGCTAGAGCTCTGTCCATGGCCTGTTGACCTTTCCTTCTCTCCATGTTTTTTCCTCGTCTTCCTCGATGATGTTGTTGCAAGGTTGACGATTCTCTGGTTTGGGGATGATGACCTCTGTTTCTTACTTTTACGATCTGGTTGAAGTTGGTCAGAGTTTAGGATTGGCATTTGTGGATACAGACTAGTGAGCGTGTCTTTTCCCTCGTATGGTGGCGGAGTCACCGGAGACATGTGTGAAAAGCAAAACAATACACCAAACAAAACAAATCAAATGAATCAAATCAATGAATGTATGAATCAAATAAAACAAAAACAATCAATGAATCAAATGAATGAATGAATGAATCAAACAGAACAAAAACAATCAACGAATCAAATTAATGAATGAATGGATGAATCAAATAAAACAAAAACAATCTACGAATCTAATGAATGAATGAATTAAATAAAACAAAATCAATCAACAAATCAAATTAATCAATGAATGAATGAATCAAATAAAACAACATCAATCAACAAATCAAATTAATCAATGAATGAATGACTCAAATAAAACAACTTCAATCAACAAATCAAATTAATGAATGAATGAATTATCAAATAAAACAAAATCAATCAACGAATCAAATGAATGAATGAATCAAATAAAACAACATCAATCAACAAATCAAATGAATGAATGAATGAATGAATCAAATAAAACAAAAACAATCAATGAACCAAATGAATGAATGAATGAATGAATCAAATAAAACAAAATCAATCAACAAATCAAATTAATCAATGAATGAATGAATGAAATAAAACAACATCAATCAACAAATCAAATTAATCAATGAATGAATGAATCAAATAAAACAACATCAATCAACAAATCAAATGAATGAATGAATGAATGAATCAAATAAAACAAAATCAATCAACGAATCAAATGAATGAATGAATGAATCAAATAAAACAAAATCAATCAACAAATCAAATGAATCAATGAATGAATGAATCAAATAAAACAACATCAATCAACAAATCAAATGAATGAATGAATGAATGAATCAAATAAAACAAAAACAATCAATGAACCAAATGAATGAATGAATGAATGAATCAAATAAAACAAAATCAATCAACAAATCAAATTAATCAATGAATGAATGAATGAAATAAAACAACATCAATCAACAAATCAAATTAATCAATGAATGAATGAATCAAATAAAACAACATCAATCAACAAATCAAATGAATGAATGAATGAATGAATCAAATAAAACAAAATCAATCAACGAATCAAATGAATCAATGAATGAATGAATCAAATAAAACAAAATCAATCAACAAATCAAATGAATCAATGAATGAATGAATGAAATAAAACAACATCAATCAACAAATCAAATGAATCAATGAATGAATGAATCAAATAAAACAAAATCAATCAACGAATCAAATGAATGAATGAATGAATCAAATAAAACAAAATCAATCAACAAATCAAATGAATCAATGAATGAATGAATCAAATAAAACAACATCAATCAACAAATCAAATGAATCAATGAATGAATGAATCAAATAAAACAAAATCAATCAACGAATCAAATGAATCAATGAATGAATGAATCAAATAAAACAAAATCAATCATCAAATCAAATGAATGAATGAGTGAAATAAAACATCAATCAACAAATCAAATGAATGAATGAATGAATCAAATAAAACAAAAACAATCAACTAATCAAATGAATGAATGAATGAATCAAATAAAACAAAATCAATCAACGAATCAAATGAATGAATGAATGAATCAAATAAAACAAAAACAATCAACAAATCAAATGAATGAATGAATGAAATAAAACAACATCAATCAACAAATCAAATGAATCAATGAATCAATGAATCAAATAAAACAAAAACAATCAACGAATCAAATGAATGAATGAATGAAATAAAACAACATCAATCAACGAATCAAATTAATCAATGAATGAATGAATCAAATAAAACAACTTCCAGTAATCAACAACTCAAATTAATCAATGAATGAATTATTAAATAAAACAAAATCAATCAACGAATCAAATTAATCAATGAATGAATTAATCAAATAAAACAACTTCCAGTAATCAACAACTCAAATTAATCAATGAATGAATTATTAAATAAAACAAAATGAATCAACGAATCAAATTAATCAATGAATGAATGAATCAAATAAAACAACTTCCAGTAATCAACAACTCAAATTAATCAATGAATGAATTATTAAATAAAACAAAATCAATCAACGAATCAAATTAATCAATGAATGAATGAATCAAATAAAACAACTTCCAGTAATCAACAACTCAAATTAATCAATGAATGAATTATTAAATAAAACAAAATCAATCAACGAATCAAATTAATCAATGAATGAATGAATCAAATAAAACAACTTCCAGTAATCAACAACTCAAATTAATCAATGAATGAATTATTAAATAAAACAAAATCAATCAACGAATCAAATTAATCAATGAATGAATGAATCAAATAAAACAACTTCCAGTAATCAACAACTCAAATTAATCAATGAATGAATTATTAAATAAAACAAAATCAATCAACGAATCAAATTAATCAATGAATGAATGAATCAAATAAAACAACTTCCAGTAATCAACAACTCAAATTAATCAATGAATGAATTATCAAATAAAACAAAATCAATCAACGAATCAAATGAATCAATGAATGAATCAATCAAATAAAACAACTTCCAGTAATCAACAACTCAAATTAATCAATGAATGAATTATTAAATAAAACAAAATTAATCAACGAATCAAATTAATCAATGAATGAATGAATCAAATAAAACAACTTCCAGTAATCAACAACTCAAATCAATCAATGAATGAATTATCAAATAAAACAAGATCAATCAACGAATCAAATGAATCAATGAATGAATGAATCAAATAAAACAACTTCCAGTAATCAACAACTCAAATTAATCAATGAATGAATTATTAAATAAAACAAAATCAATCAACGAATCAAATTAATCAATGAATGAATGAATCAAATAAAACAACTTCCAGTAATCAACAACTCAAATTAATCAATGAATGAATTATTAAATAAAACAAAATGAATCAACAAATCAAATTAATCAACTAGGGATTGCAACCCCTTTATTGCTGTATACCAGCTCAACTGTTTCTTATATGTTTCAGTATATCAATAGGTATGTGTGTATCAGGCTCAGCTCAAACCTGTGTGTGTGCGTGTGCGCGTGCGCGTGCGAGAGAGAGAGAGAGAGAGGGGGAGAGAGGGAGGGGGCGAGAGAGGGGGAGGGGGAGAGAGGGAGGGGGCGAGAGAGGGGGAGGGGGAGAGAGGGAGTTTAACTGAGTATGGTTCTGACCTCAGATCCCTACTGGCTGTCCAAGGAATTGGTTCTTTGGCCTTTGTTTTCTTGAATCTCACTAAAATAAAATATAAACAGTTATTTTCTTATTGAAATCTGTATGAATGACCCAGACTAAATGAATTAGCCTTATCAATCCTACAGTCATACAAGAACATGTAATGTTTATAGGGAAACGATTATAGGTGGCCCACAAAACTGAGCCACACTTGAAAAACGAAAAAGGATCAATAGCCTCCATTCAGCCTAAAGCGCTGAAAACTAGATTTAAGTTATTCAACTTCTGAAAGATAAACCAAGAAGGTGAGCTTTACCTCTGGTTTAGTAGAGTAGGTTATTTACTCGCATCACGTGGAAACAACCCATATGTTCATACTAAGAACAGACCACAGGAGAGACCATGCTTCTCTCCTCATTTGCATACTAACAGCCTCGTCATCGGGTTGGATTTACATTGGGATCATGGCGACTCAAACTCTTGCCTCTTGCGTTTGTTCTACGCCACGTGTGCCACCAATGCCTGTAGTACCACAAAGAACCACGTGGTCCATGAAATAACCATGAGGTCCACAAAGGGCTACGTATGCTAACAAGGCCTGCAATATCACAAAGAACCACCCCATGGTCCATGAAATGACCACGAGGTCCACAAAGGGCTACGTATGCTAACAAGGCCTGCAATATCACAAAGAACCACCCCATGGTCCATGAAATGACCACGAGGTCCACAAAGGGCTACGTATGCTAACAAGGCCTGCAATATCACAAAGAACCACCCCATGGTCCATGAAATGACCACGAGGTCCACAAAGGGCTACGTATGCTAACAAGGCCTGCAATATCACAAAGAACCACCCCATGGTCCATGAAATGACCACGAGGTCCACAAAGGGCTACGTATGCTAACAAGGCCTGCAATATCACAAAGAACCACCCCATGGTCCATGAAATGACCACGAGGTCCACAAAGGGCTACAATTTACCACGTGTGCTACCAAGGCCTACAGTATCACAAAGAACCACCCCATGGTTCATGAAATAACCACGAGGTCCACAAAGGCCCACAATTTACCACGTGTGCTACCAAGGCCTACAGTATCACAAAGAACCACCCCATGTGTACCATATACCATGTGTTCTTTAGTATCCTTCAAAGCCAATTTTACATAACATTTAATCACCAGTTTACACCCCCTTGGTTAAACCGACAAACACATTTACATTTACATTACATAAAACACAACTCCTAGTGGACTTTATTGCCACTTCTTCGCCCGTTACTCTGTATAAGAAATACCCCCCATAATCCCTATGGATCCCCGACAATAACAAGCGTCCTTGCGAAAATTCTTTTCCCACTTTGAATCAATACGTTTTCAAAGCTACATAATCACTTTAACTCATCATTAGATTAAAGTGAGCGGCGTTTCTTCTGTGAAAGCCTGGTTTTAGGTACTCGTAACCTAGTGTCTTATCTTAAGTCCTAGGATAGGTTTGTCTCATTCGAATCCACATCATTGATATGAACTCGGATTACCTGAGCCCAAGTAGTGGTTTCCCGCTACCTCTTCACTTTAACCAATCTGATAAGATTCTGGTTAATAGCTACTACGCGTTTCCTATGGGCAGTAGGTATATTTGTATTTTAGCAAAGGAAAAATATCAAACTACCTGGCCCCTAGTGTTATCACACAAACCCATTGGGCTTAGTAGGAAAGGGGTCGTTTATAGTGGTACTCCCACTCGACAAACTATTAGTTTCTAGTGGTGCTCCCACACTAACGTTTACTCCCACACTACAGTTTATAGTGGTACTCCTACTTAAAAATTTAGCGGACATGTAAAGTATTCTATTCCATCCAATAGACCCAAAGGTCCTTTTCGATTTGGTCAACTGTTAACCAGAGCCTTAATCATAGTCAATATAAGCAGACGCACTTAAGCGCTTTGAGGAAGATGTTTAGAGCTTACCTCAAACCCCGGCCTGATCAGTTGCCGGTGCCCACGTGCGCTCGCTTCACCGACAGCAGCTGGTCAACAATCGTTTTAACCAAATCCTGTTCGTGACGCCAATATGTAGTATAATTTCTACTCGGTGGAATAAGAATCTTTCTCAGAGGTCCGGATACTAAGGTCAAGGTGTTTATTGAACAAAGCATCAAATTCATCAGTTGCAACGAGATGGAGCCTGCCGTGTCAATTCGCAGAACTGGCCACGCGCTCCTTTACCAAACATTATATAGCCATAGTATCCTACACCAACTGATACTATTGGTCTGAGAGGTACAACCAGTATCCACTACTCTGGTTGGGCATGGTGTCTTCTCGGCCGGCGTCTTCATCGTCACGTCCCATGTTTATGGCTCAAAACCCCCAAGGGGGTCGTATTTGGCTTGCCCAACATTTCACGGCCCTACTCTCTACGTTAGAGCTCATGTTACACTCTGTAGGATACCGTTGAAAACCAGCCTAAAGGCACCATTACAAGGGCCTGAAGGCACACCAACACCTACACATCTGGAACTGATTAACACATCTCTATGTCCTAGTGGGCCTTGGGGTCCACCAGCAGATTATGCTGTAGCCACCTACTGCAATGTATAGAGGATCCAAAGACAGTGTTTTAGATTATAATAAGGGTATAAAAATACACTACAATACACATATATATATATACACACATACATACATATATACACACATATATATATATATATACATATATATATTGTCACAAACGGGTAAATTGTGACAAATAGGGAGTCCACACGTGATAACAATTGAACAATATAATTTATTCAATCCTATATCTAACCAAAAATAACGATCGACAAACAATGAATATGGATGTATCAGAATCAGTGGTGAATGCGGTGTGTGGATGAGTGAGAAAGTGTTGTGTGGTGCGGGTGGTGTAAGTATTAGTATTATATATCCAAGGATCAAAAGTGGGTGCTGGATAACCTGTTCCTGGGAGTGGAGAAGCAGACAGAGGGGATTAGACAAGGAAACCTAAATAGTCCATGTGCAGACAGCTCTCACTGCCCAGGTGCGACCAATTGGGCTAACGACCCACCCACTCCACCATGCTCTCTGAGTCAGCAGACTCACCCACTAGCAGGTAGAGTGGGGGTCGTCACACCCTCCCACCTAAAGAAAAGGGGTTCCACCCTATGCTCTAAGCACATGGTACACACAAATAACCTACATTAATACATACAAAAATCTAAATAAACACTGTTTTACCCCTTCACCCATTCCCCTCACCATCCAACCTCCGCTCTCAGCAACCTAGGGCCCTAGGAAGCAATTTAAGAGAGCGAGAGACAGTAGGGATTGGGGAACAAATGAGAGGGGCAAACAAAAGTATCACATTGGGACCAAATTACGGTATGCAGGACAGAGCGTCTGCAATTACATTTTGAGACCCTTTAATGTGACGGATGTCCAAAGAATAGGGCTGTAAAAATAAAGCCCACCTCATCAACCTCTGATTGGGATTTTGTAGGGACTTTAAAAAGGTCAACGGATTATGATCCGTATACGCCACCAGTGGAGTCAACCCTGACCCCCCAAATCTGTACAATAAGAGCGCAGCAATGACTTCAACGTTTGGTGAGGAAAGTGCTGTGCAGGCTCCATCCAGGCAAGGCTGCAGGTCCTGACGGCATCAGCCCGAGGGTCCTCAAAACATGTGCTGCCCAGCTGAGTGGAGTCCTGCAGTACATCTTCAACCTGAGCATGAGACTGGAGAGGGTCCCTGTGCTGTGGAAGACATCCTGCCTGGTGCCGGTTCCGAAGAAGGCACGTCCCAGCACCTCAAACGACTACAGACCGGTGGCGCTGACGTCCCACGTGGCGAAATCCTTTGAGAGGCTGGTCCTGACGCTTCTTCGGCCCCTGGTCAGATCATCGCTGGACCCTCTTCAGTTTGCCTACCAGCCGAAACTGGGAGTGGAGGACGCCATCATCTTCCTGCTTCATCGTGCCTACGCCCACTTGGACAGACCCGGGAGCACTGTGAGAATCATGTTTTTCGACTTCTCCAGTGCGTTCAACACCATCCGGCCTGCCCTGCTGGGAAGTAAGCTGACGGTGATGAAGGTGGACTCTTCCCTGGTGTCCTGGATTACTGACTATTTGACGGGTCGTCCACAGTTTGTCAGACTGCAGGACTGTGTGTCTGACGTTGTGGTCAGCAGCACTGGTGCTCCACAGGGAACTGTTCTTTCCCCATTCCTGTTCACCCTTTACACCTCAGACTTCCAGTACAACCGTGTCCTGCCATCTGCAGAAGTTCTCGGACGACTCTGCAGTTGTTGGTTGTGTCAGCGAGGGAAACGATGAGTACAGGGGCGTCGTGGACTCCTTCGTTGAGTGGTGTGAGCTGAACCATATGCAGCTCAACACTGACAAGACGAAGGAGATGGTGGTGGACTTCCGCAGGAGGAAATCCACACCCACACCCATTTCCATCAAGGGTGTGTCCGCTGAAGTTGTCCAGGAATATAAATACCTGGGAGTTTATCTGGACAATAAACTGGTCTGGGCCAAGAACTCTGAGGCTGTTTACAAGAAGGGCCAGAGCCGTCTCTACTTCCTGCGGAGGCTCCGGTCCTTCAACGTTTGCAACAAGATGCTGAATGTGTTCTACCAGTCGGTGGTAGCCAGTGCCATCTTCTCCGGTGTCGTGTGCTGGGGAAGCAGGTTGAGATCAGGCGTTGTCCTGGGGGTCCAGCTGGACTCCTTGTTGGTGGTGTCTGAGAGAAGGATGCTGCGCAAGCTGCGTAGTATCCTTAACAACTCTAACCCTCTCCATCAGGTGCTGACCTCATATAGAAGCACCTTTAGCAACAGACTCATTCCACCCAGGTGCACCACAGAACGCCATAGGAAGTCCTTTCTTCCTGTGGCCATTAGACTCTTTAACTCATCTACCTCGGGTCGTGAGAGGGACAGTGGAGACTCAGTGACCTGAGGCCAACGTACTTATTATTATTTTTGGTCAACGCACTGAAAATCATCTCATTGTAACTTTGCACTGTAAATTCTACTTCAAATTCTAATTCACTTTTCACTTTACACATGAGTTATTTATTAATATATTATTCTGCCAATTTGCACTATACGTATTGTTGTGTATTGTATATACCTACGTATTACTGTAAATTTATCTTCATTTATCAATACATTTAACTATATTTTTGTTTATACAATTTTTATTTAGTTAGTGGTTTTGTTTTTTAGCTTAGGTATTAGTATTTTTTGTGTGTGCATTTATTCCCCCTGTGTCAACTGTTGCACCTTAATTTCCCTCGGGATTAATAAAGTAATCTGAATCTGAAAAATTAATCTGATGAAAACGCTCTAAAGCTCCCTGAGACTGGGCATGATACGCTGACGCTTTGTTGTGCTTGATATGTAGTTGCCGGAGAATTTCTGCAAACATATGTGAAGTGAAATTGGAACCCTGATCACTCTGAATGATTTTGGGTATCCCGAACACAGAAATGAACTGCGTCAGTGCTTTAACAACAGACTTCGTGGTTATTGATCTAAGCGGAAATGCTGCCGGGTATCTGGTCACCTGACACATTACAGTAAGCAAATACAGATGTCCCTGTTTGGACCGCGGTAATGGCCCAACACAGTCAATAATCAAATGTTCAAATGGCTGATCAACAGCAGGAATAGGAGAGAGCGGGGCCGGTTTGATGGTCTGACTCGGCTTCCCAGTTAACTGACACGTGTGACACGTTTTGATATATGCGGAAACATCACGTTTTAAACGGGGCCAAAAACAGTGTCTCAGTGCCCGGTCATACGTTTTCCTCACTCCCTGATGCCCTGCAACATTGTTATGACAAGTCTGCAACACCAATTGATGAAACTTGTATGGTACCGCAAACTGAAAAATTGGTTCACCGACAAAAGCATCTCCATGAGGCACCCACTTCCGAAACAATAAACCTCCATGAAGACAATACCCATGCGCCGAGCTACCCATTTCATCAAATGGCACGGCTTTCTCAAACAGCTCTCGTATAGCTGGATCATTTACCTGCTCTGTAGCCAACTCAGCTTGCGACATGGACTGGAATTGCTCAGGCAGAATCAAACCCACATGAACAGCTTCAACATCTGTCGTCTGGGTAGTACCCCGCGCGTCACACGCTGCTGTCATGGTACGTGTAACGGCACAGGCTGGATACACCATGACAACATCAGACGAAGTGTCTAACAAGGTTGGACTAGGCAATTTTTGGGTGGCTACATTTGGGAGAGGCCCATCGGCCCACACTCGCACCCCGGCCAGATTGTTACCCAAAATGATGTCCACTCCATTAACAGGCAACTCAGCACGCACACCTATCTGCACATCCCCATTCCCCAAACCTGAAACCAGAGAAATGTTATGCACAGGAACAGGGAACACAGACATCCCCATCCCTCGGATCAAGATAACATCCCCCGTGTCAGATTCAGTTGAAAAAGGTAACACTGACTCACGCACAAACTAATCAATTGAGCCAGTGTCCCGCAGTATCTTGACCGGCACCTTATCGTCACTGCCCTGTAAAGACACAAAACCATCAGAAAGAAAAGCCCCATACTCTTTCAGGCATTTCTGTCCTATGGTCTTAACAGACGGTACCGATGGTGACACTATCACCTGGGTGAGGGAATTGGCCAGAAGAGCAGGTTTCACCTGTGCTCTAAATCTACCTTTTGATCCAAGAAGTGGGCACTCATCCTTCCAATGTCCAGAACGTCTACAGTAGTTGCACATTTTGACGGACGCCGATGGCTGTCTATCCCGTGCGTCATAATCACTCCTAACGGCATTTCTCTGATCCAAACTTTGGACGAGGAGAAATTTTTTCCCTGCTATGAGCCTTCTCTGTAACTGAACCATTGAAGTTACTTTTGTGAATTAACACATACTCATCAGCAAAAGCTGCTGCCTCACCCGGCGTCTCTGCCCTCTGCTGTGTAATGTAAGTGGCAACATTGTTAGGAACAGAGTTTCTAAACTGCTCTAATATCACCAGATCAGAGCTTTTCGAAGGTATGGACCTCAGACGCTACACACCAACGGGTAAACTGGGTAATCCCGTGAAAACTCAAGATGAGACTGTTTGTCTCTTTTTTTCCACGTTCGGAACCGCTGTCTGTAAGCCTCAGGTACAAGTTCGTACACCTTAAGCACCGCAGATTTCACTCGTGCATAGACCTTACAGTCTGCGGGACTCAAAGCGGAGTATGCCTCCTGGGCTCTACCAGTGAGAACACACTGCAACATCAAACAACCATCTTCATCACTCCAGTTCCTTGCCTCTGCCAAACGCTCAAATAATGAAAAACATACATCGGGGTTTTTCTTATTAAATTTGGGAAGCAAGCGCAGATCATGTAAAATGTCTAACGAGGTGGCAGCACCCCGAGACGGATCACCAGTAACATCAGCAAGTGCCTGACTCTACCCACGTTTGCAGCCGCCTAAAGGTCACACCAAGACAAGCCCCCCTATTGGGAACATGCCATCTTAGCCTATCCGGGGATTAATGGTTCCCAAGACGCACAGACTGTCCCATTAAGGTACCAAAACTCCAACGCCTCAACATGAGTAATACCAAAATGTAACCAAACAAATTAACAAACCTCTTGACTACAAGAAATCTGCAGAGAAAGAAAACTGCTACTTTTCCAAATCCCAAACAACCAAACACCCAAGAACAAAGAACAAATCACATGTGGTACTCCCCACAAATAATTAGGCTACAAACCAATGCTACCCAACAGGTTACAATCACTAGCTCCAAACCCACCCACTCCACCATGCTCTCTGAGTCAGCAGACTCACCCACTAGCAGGTAGAGTGGGGGTCGTCACAATATATATATATATGTATATATATATATATATATATATATATATATATATATATACTGTATATATATATATATATATATATATATATATATACATATATACATATATATATATATATACATATATACACATATATATATATATATATACACATATATACACATATATATATACATATATATACATATATATACACATATATATATATATATATACACACACATATATAAATATATATATACACATATATATGTATATATACATATATATACATACATACATATATATATATACATATATATATATATATATATATATACATACATACATACATACATCAGCCAGTGTAAAGACTAGATCCATAGACAGTCAATCAAGTTCAATCTGTCCTAAAACCAATTCATTTAGACTTGCTATAAGTCATTTTTTTCTTTATTTGTTTTTATTAGTCCTATTAATCCTCCCAGTTAAGATTTGAGTTTTCTTTACTTCTCATCGTATCACTCCCGGGATTGTCACACACACACACACACACACACACGACAAAATACAGTACAGAGCCACCGAGTAGGTACCACTGCGACTTGTCAATTGGGAGAGGGGTAAGGTTTTACTATTTGTAATGATGGTCAACTGTAGACTCAGGAGGACAATTGTTTTATGTTTGTTCGAATGTTATTATTGAACATAGTGTATTGTGCGTAATGCAGCCTCGTTTACAGGCATTTCATTGGACGGTTGTTAGTCCCTGTGCGGACCCCTGAAGTGACCGTGTACTGCGCATGTCTGTAATAAACTCTCTCTCGCCTCCGACGCGACCCTGAGTGCATGTGTGTTTCTTGTGCTAAGACAAATCCGCTGATGAATGGATAACGTAACAGTTATACTGTACAAACACTGTTCAATACACGTATAAAGTGACTGATTTATTTACCGAGACTGATTACTCTAATCACGTCACCTGTGGGGGTACATACACCCTGCCGTCCCGTCACTTCGGGGCTAGGTCGTACTTACTACTTTGTACTTTCTGGACAGAATCGTTACGCCGATGTCCCGGTACCCAGATTCATCTCCCGTCCCGCGTCACTCGTCGGTCTATACCTGTCGCTACTACGACCTCTCGGTATCCAGACTCCTCTCCCATCCCGGACTACTCGTCGGTCTATACCTGTCGTTACTCCGACTTCCAGGTTTCCAGACCCCTGGCCTGTCCCTGATCACTCTGGTGTTGTGTTTGTTAAATAAAGCTTCACGTTATCGCCTCACTGTGTCTTGGTCTGCGTTCTGGGTCCCACCAAACTATACACTTGTGACTGTGTCGACCCATCGACTATCGTGAGAGATAGCTGGTTTTAAAGCAAACACACGCATCGCGCCGTCTCTTTGTTGAGGCGCGTCTCCTCCACATGTCGGTTTGTTATTGCGATGATGATGATGATGATGACTCATTGTGGTAGATGTATCAGCTATACCTGTCTCTAGGTGTGACGCACACGGAAATAAAGATGTATTAAGGTTACCGTGTGTGTGTATTGTTCACATAAGTGATATTTACTCAAACCGTTGGCCATCTCTGTTGGCCTAAGCCGATAAGAGTTCAAAGTACGTCACTGGTATTAGACTAGTACTATAGACGCCGTTGAATATTACAATGTACAGAATCAAGCAGACAGACCATGTGGTTTGAACTAGGTACCACGTGTCGTCTTCACGTCCTTAACTATCTGTCATGTCGTTCATTTAGGGCTTACACTAAAACGGGTTGGCTTTACTGAATTATTAAAGGAGATTTTTTACACATTTATTTACATTTTGTGTCAGCAGAGTAGAATAGTGCTTTGAAAGATAATTACAAAATATGTGTGTATGTATATATATGTATGTGTCAGTGGCGAAGCGTGTCTATCACAACTGGACTTTCTGTAGACCAGGGGTCCCCAACTTTTCAGCCCGCGACCCCCCCAACATAACAGACACCCCCCCCCACTATCACCGGAGGGACTGGAACATTAAAAACAACGTGTGGACAGATCTTCACCATCGAGAACATCGTAAAGTCCAAGGGGGGGGGTGGAGGTCCAACGTGAAGTCCAAGGGGGGGGGGGGGTAATCGCGATCGCGAACATTGTGTGTGTGGCTTTTTTTTAGCTGCAAATTATATTGTCGTGAATCTGTCGGAATCAGAATTCCTTTATTCGTCACCCTTACATATTAAACGGCCTTACATAATACAATTATCTATGCACACGTTATTATTAACAATAATAATAATAAATATTTATTATATAATTATAATAAAAAATAATTATTAAATAAAAACATTAAAATAAAAACCTCATCAAGAGGATTCTGAAATCATCTCGCGACCCCCCCCCCTCGGCGTCCCCCACTTTGGGAACCCCTGCTGTAGACCACCACCACCACCATTCGAAAATTCAGTTGTTCTAGTCAGACGGACGTCACGGAGGAGTCACTTTATGCCTTATCTCATTTAGGAAGATCAGATTGTCGCAGCCAATTCCCAAGTGTACCATAGTTGTCAAAGCAGTGTCCATGGAGTGAAGTAACAGACCACCACAGACCACCACACACAGGCTATCGGTTAAAGGGCCGGTCTAACACGCTTCACGAGAAAAGGCTTAACGTAACTTTGGAACTTTAAGTTCCAAAATAGCGATCAATAATCACCAAATGTCTCTGGCATATGTCTTGTCATTAGCACTATCACCTCTCAAAATGAAAGTGAAAAGGTGAAAGTGCTAATGACAAGACATATGCAAATTTGGTGATTATTGATCGCGGTTTTGTAACTCTTAGTTACGTTAAGTCTTTTCACGTTAAGCGATGCAAAGAAAGATCAAGTCAAAACTCTCAATTCAAATGCACAACAATGCTTACCAAACTCAAAACAGCCATTAACTAATCATTCAACAAGTGTGTGGGAACAAAATGCAACAACCAGCTCAACGAGACGCAACACTGCGACAAAACCAGCAAAGACAAATGAGTCTCACTCACCAATGATGTTCACTTGAAGACCAAATCCATTCTCCTGTCCTTCTGGATGAATTGTTCGACCACCCAGTCATAAAGCTGATCACTTTTCAGATCCTAAATAAGTTGCCTTTCCAATTCCCTGCCCTCTTGTCCCAAATAGCAACACTCCCATCAGTAGAGCCTCTTGTGGCTAGTAGAGCCTCTTGCGGCTAGTAGAGCCTCACCGCATGCGCAGTCTGATCTCCGTAGTCTACCTTAGTAACGCATCGACGACGTAAAGCGTCTACTTAAGTTGTCACACAAACTCAAACTCTCAAGATGTCTGCGTCCCATAGGATGTGTGAGAGGCTCGGTTGGTTCTCGGTGATGGTGAAAATAGGACCATTGGTGTACAATAGGGATGGTGGGTGCCTCGGCCACGTGACGAAGGAGACGGTGGGGGGGGGGGGGGGGGACGGACTACGAGCGCCCTTTCTTTCAAGTGGCATGATACGCATGGAGACACACACACACACCTACACACCTGTTACCCGAAGGACTTAAGTCAACGAAGGTCAACGAAAGATAAAAATAGGGCGGAGGACACGACCGACCGACCCGAGGAGGATGGTAGCGGAGATGGCGCACCTCGAACCGACTTGTCAATTGGGAGAGGGCTAAGGTTTTACTATTTGTAATGATGGTCAACTGTAGACTCAGGAGGACGATTGTTTTAGGTTTGTTCGAATGTTTTACTGTACAAACACTGTTCAATACACGTGTAAAGTATTCATTATCGAACGTGTCGACCCATCGACTATCGTGAGAGCTGGTTTTAAAGCAAACACATCGCGCGGTCTCTTTGTTGAGGCGCGTCTCCTCCACATGTCGGTTTGTTATTGCGATGATGGTGATGACTCGTTGTGGTAGATGTATCAGCTATACCTGTCTCTAGGTCTCACGCACACGAAAAGAAAGATGAGATGCATTAAGGTTGCCGTGTGTGTGTGTGTGTGTGTGTGTGTGTGTGTGTGTGTGTGTGTGTGTGTGTGTGTGTGTGTTGACAAAATTGTGTCAAGTAAACGAAACAAAAGACTTCCGTGTCGCTCGTTTGTTATGGGCCCAAGTGTGTTACTTAGCACTACGGGTTACTTTTGTGTCACTATAGCTGCCATGGCTGGGCCATCCACGGAATCATCTAGATAGAAAGTAGGTAGAAGATTGAGAACAGAAGGCCAGAGGAGAGCAGGAAGGGACGTTACAGGATGGGATGGTGTCGGGGACGTTGGGAGAGCAGATGTTGGCAACACTTCCTGTTATGGTGCCATAACTCTATATGTGTGTGGGTGTGTGTGTGTGGGGGCCATTTTCAAGTGAGGTTTGGGGCGGTTGGGGAGGAGTCTGTCTTGTGTAACGTGATACGGTGTGAGAGATAGGATGCCTCAACCATCGACACTGAGTCTGATGTGTCAACTGCTGACGCTGTAACCGGTCTGAATGACTGGACACTGCTCGCGTCGATCACTGATGCTGTATCTGGTACACTTGACTGATCTAGCTCTGCATCAGACTGATCTTCGTCTGTATCAGCTTCGTCACAGGACCGGTGACTGGCAGTGTCTTCCGCCCCACTCAGTGCCCATGCGCTTGTCCTATCCTCCGAACCCTCTTCCTCTTCCAAAGAGTTGACGAGATCCTCCATCCGAGACCCGTCCTCTGAATCATCAAGACTGTCCTCAGTCTCCGGCATGTCTCCTTGAGCAGACTCTATGGGCAGGAAGCTGATATCCAGGATAAGGTTGCGATGCACTACCTTTGTTTTACCCTTGTCATTCAGATTCAGATTCAGAAAACTTTATTAATCCCGAGGGAAATTAAGGTGCAACAGTTGACACAGGGGGAATAAATGCACACACAAGAATACTAAAACCTAAGCTAAAAAACAAAACAACAACTAACTAAAATAAAACTATTATAACAAAAATAGTTAAAATAATTCTAAATGAAGTCTAAATGTATTGATAAGTGAAGATAATTACAGTATTATAACAGTAGTACGTAGGTATATACAATACACAACAATACGTATAGTGCAAATTGGCAGTAATAATATATTAATAAATCATCTTCATCTTCCAGTCATCTTCCAACATGTAGACATGAGTCGGTGGGTTGCTGTCCACGACAGTATAGACTGTTGGTTCCCACTTGTCCGCAAGTTTCTTCTTTCCCCTCTCGCCTTTGTTGGCGAGAAGTACTCTGTCTCCCACGTTCAGGCAAGTCCCCTTGATCTTTCGATTGTAACCTCTGGCTTGCTTGTCTTGCTCTTTGATGGCATGCTTTCGAGCAATGTCTGCTGCTTCATGGAGGTGGGACATAAGCGTTGTTACATAGCTGCCATAGTCAACAAACACTGGGTCGTGTAGGACCTGTTTGAACATCACATCAACGGGGAGCCTTGGAACCCGACCAAACATTAGGTGGAAGGGTGCGTACCCAGTCGTCTCATGCACTGTCGCATTGTATGCAAATGTCAGGGTCTGGATTTGCTGGGGCCACTTGGCCTTCTCTCTCAATGGCAGTGAACGGAGCATACCCCCCAGAGTCCTGTTAAATCTCTCAGTCCCTCCGTTCCCCATGGGGTGGTAGGCTGTAGTGTGTGACTTGGAGACACCCGATAGTCTAAGCAGTTCTGCGATGAGCTCACTCTCAAAGTTGGCTCCTTGATCTGTATGTATGCGCCCCGCAAACCCATACACACAGAAGACGTTATCCCACAACTTCTTAGCAACTTGTTTCGCTTGTTGGTTTGTGCAGGGAAAGGCATGGGCCAACTTTGTGAAGTGATCTGTCAGGACAAGAACATCTACTGAACGCTGCTTGCTATCTTCCGCACTCCAGAAATCCAAACACACTAGTTCCATAGGAGCGGTAGTCCTGATACTTTCAAGCGGAGCTCTGGCAGAAGGATCCGGTGTCTTGGCCAGGATGCACCTCTGGCAGCACTTCACATAGTCCTTAATTTGGTGCTCCATTCTAGGCCAGAAGAAGCGTTGTCTTGTCAGGTAAATCGTTCTTGCCTGCCCATGATGTCCGGCCAAGTCATGTACACCACGCAAGGCCTTGTCTACCAGACTTTGGGGCAAGACAAACTGACGCCTCTTCTGTTTGCTCAAGGGATCCTTGGTGACTCTATAGAGCACTCCATCAATGACATTAAGTCTCTCCCACTGCTTGATGAGTACCAGAGCACTTGTGTCCAGACCGTCTCTCTCCCGCCTTGAGGGTCTTCTCTGTCGACTCAGAAAAGGCATGACTCTAGAGATGCCAGGGTCAAGCTCTTGGCTTTTTCGGAGCTCTTCCAGGGAGAAGGCAGGTAGCAGATCCTGCCCTGGTGGAACAAGGTGTTGAACGGACTGGATCAACTCTGTCGCCCTGGACTCTGCAGCTGCATCCCAGTGGTCATGAGAATCAAGGACAGCTTTCACAATGTTGTTACACAGGGGCGGAGAACAATGGGACTGAGTCACAGCACCTTGTTTTGACCTCTTCGTCCGCTGACACTGGACCTTTAAGCGAAAGACATCCTGAACTCCATTTTCTCCAACTTCATCAGATTCGGCAAGCAGATTGCCATAGGACTCTGTAACAAGTCTACGCCCAACTGTCTTGGCAAACGGGTCCCGACTGAGAGCATCAGCCACTACGTTCTTGGTTCCTGCAATGTGCTTCAGACTGAAAGTATAAGGAGCGAGCTTTGCGACCCATCGTTGTTCGCAGGCGTCGAGTTTGGGCTTAGTCATTATGTATGTGAGTGGATTATTGTCCGTCCATACTGTGAAGGAATTGCCCTTCAGCCAATGGCTGAATTTGTCACACACACTCCACTTCAACGCCAAAAACTCAAGCCGGTGAGCTGGATAATTCTTCTGAGAGCTGCTCAGTGTCTTACTTGCGAAAGCTATGGGACGGGCTTTACTTTCACCAGCTGCTACTTGTGACAACACTGCGCCAAGCCCGTCCAAGGAAGCATCAGTTGACAGAATCAGGGGACGTGAGAAATCAGGATGTGCAAGGACCACACAGTCCAGCAGACTTTCTTTAAGACTGTCAAAGGCGATGTCACACTCTGGAGTCCAGTCATCAGGTTTCAGTTTCCTGAATGTTCCTGCCTTCACATTCACTTTCACTTTCATCCTTCCTCTTCTCTTTTGTCCAGCAGTCAGAGCAAAGAGTGGCTTGGCAATGGAAGAGCAACTAGGGATGAAGTGCTGGTAGAAGAACACCATGCCCAAATAGGATTTGATCCTCCTTACTGAGGGTGTACATCCGTCATCTTCCATGAGATCAGACTTCGACATCGTGGATATGACTTCCACCTTTGTGGGATCCACAGCTACTCCGCCGCCATCTATGATATGACCCAGAAACTTGACAGACGATCGCATCAGGTGACACTTCTTAGGACTCAACTTGAGGTTGTTGTCTCGCAGGCGCTGGAAGACGACCTCCAGTCTCTGTAGGGCCTCCTCTTCAGTTGATGCGAAAACAAGCAAGTCATCCAAATAACATAATAAGCTGTCCCCAAATATACTCAGCATCATGCGCATAAATGAGGCAGGACTATTGCACAGTCCCTGCGGCATCCTGTTATACTCATGCAAGCCTAGCAGTGTGGTGAAGGCTGTGTATTTTTTGTCCTCTTCAGCCATGGGGACGTTGTAGAAGCCGGACGTTAAGTCCATCGTGCTGAAGAAGGTGTTCCCTCCCAAGGCAGCCAAGCAGTCTGACTGATGTGGAAGAGGATGGGCGTCCTTGAGTGTTCTCGCATTCAACCACCGGAAATCGGTGCAGATCCTCAAGTTTCCGTCCTTCTTCCATACCATCACCAGTGGTGAGGCATACTCACTCATAGATTTCCGAATGATCCCTTGCTCCTCCATGTCTGTCAAGACTTGACGTAGTTTCTGGTAGTGAGCAGGGGGTACTCTCCGGTAAGGAAGGCGGAATGGGCGATCATCGGTAAGTCGAATACGGTGGACAAAGCCCTTCGTCTCACCGCAGTCCATTTCATGCTTGGAGAAGACATCGTGGTAACACTCGAGCAGTTGGACTAACTTCTCCTTCCCTGTGTGGCTAGTATGACAAGGTTGTATGTCAAGTTTGTCAAGGCCAACATCTCGCAGCCTCTGTTCGAGATCTGAAGGACTGGTTGGTGTATGGTGCTTGCCTGGGACAGCCTTGTCAATCTGACTAGAGCCTTGGAGGAGCTCAAAATCTTCTACAGCTAAGCAGGGGGACACATCTGCCAGTTTACAGTTCCTCTTCAGCGTAACTGGTCTATCAGACAGATTGGTGACCTTCATGGGGACCCACCTATCACCCCACAGAGGTGTCACGATCCGGCCAACCATGATGTTACGTGGCATGGACTTGGATGAGGTCGGCTCAACTATCACAGTGCTTCCCGGTGACATGGGAGTATCGTTAGGTAGCTTACCCCAAACGAGGTGTTCTTGCATTGCTAGGAGAGTGACTGACTGCTTCAGCTTGATTGTGCCAATTTTGTCTGGTAGCTCCTCACCCCTCCAACGGGATGTGTTCGCCATGAGGTCCAAGAACTGTTCACACTCTGGGGATGAGGAAAGACTGCAAACGGAGATAAGCCGCCAGTAATCATCACTGTTCTTCAACTTGCGCATGAGAAACTTGATCACATTTGTGCCAATGATGAGATCATCTCGCTGGCCTGGCACCACAAGAACTGGAACGATGCAGCTCTCCCCATACACCTTCAGTTCAACTTCGTACATGCACTTCGGTTTAGTGAGTTTTCCTCCACACCCAACTAAAACCACTTCCTGAGTCATCGGTCTTGGTTCTGACAATACTTTTTCACTCAGCATCTTTTCCACTGCTTCTTCACTGAAAGTACAGGCCATGGAACCTGAATCAAGCATTCCCTGCATCTGGAACATATTATTCACATTGACTGGAGCATAGAATAGCTCATCATATGGCTCAACTCTATGCGTGTTCTGTGCTATTATCGTCACACCAGCCGGTGCTGCACCGCACAACTTCACATAACACTGTTCATATTCACTGTCACTTCTGAGGGTTTGTTTGTCCTCACCCGCACGTCCCCTCTCCAAATGCGGGCCAGTCAGTTTAAAGGCTGCTGCTCTCGAGGTGAATGTGCGGCCTGGTCCTCCCGTCCGGGAGTGTAACTCTGACAGTCTTTCTTGATATGGCCAGGCTTAAAACAAGACAAGCACAGGCGCTCCCGCCAGCAGTGTGCTAGAGTGGAGTGTTCCATAGACTTGCATACCTTGCAGTGTTTTCTCTGGTCAGACGGGTGCTGCCTATACATTGGCTGGTTGTTTTGAGCCATCGGCTGGCTGTTCTGAGCCATCGCCTGGCTGTTCTGAGCCATCGCCTGGCTGTTCTGAGCTAGTGTGCGGTCAAGCAGGCCAATCAAAGTCTTTAGGCAATTACCATCAAACTGAGGAGCAGATGTGACATTCGCTTCAGCCTGGACTGGGGGCAACACTGGAAGGCTAGGCATAGACACCTCCTCAGGCACAGGTGTTTGAACATGAGCTGCCACATGTCTTGCTGCGCTGGGGCGGTTTGGTCTGGTGTTCAGCTGTTCTCTCATTTCGATTTGATAACGGTCAACATGCTCCTGTATTTCACCAGCTGTCCACTTCTCTGGCGCTTTGAACCGCAACACTGCAGCCAGGGAGGGATCTGGACAATACTTGACAAACATCATGGTTACTTCTCGACGGGGATCATCAATATGTCTCCCATGTCTGCTCAAGCCCTCCTCAGCTGCATCAACAGCTTTGTTAAGGCGGATCCAGTACTCGACAGGGTCCTCTCCTGCTACAGGCACAGTGCTGTAGAAGTCTGCAAGGGGCATACTCGAACATGACACACCACCAAAATGCTGTTTCAATATGTCAGTTATAACTTTTGGGTTCTCGTGAGGCTTCAATAACGGATTGCTACGGAGCGTTATCTTCACAATGTCTCTGGCTTTGCCCATTAATCTAGTCAACATCTCCTGATGCTGCTCACCCAGCTGTATGCTCCTCTTCCTCAAGTACGTGTCCATGAGCTCCTCCCACTCATGCACTGAGAGCTTGTCAGACCCATCTCCTCTGTACACAGGAGGCTCTCTCACATCGGACTGCATGACTAACTTCACACCAGTCAGGTTAAGTGTGGAGTCAACGCGCGACTGGCCTGCACCTGAGTTCTGAACCCGTGCTTGACTGCCTTCATTCGCTTGACTCTCTTCCTTTAACTGAGCTGATATAGACTGTCCCACTTGCTGGGCGATGTGTGCGATGAGATCACTCAAAGCTGGGTCACTCCTGTCTGGGATGGCCGAAAGTGAAAAGGTAGGTCTGTCGGTAAGGGACGGGTGGCTAGGTAGACGGGTGGAGGTGAGAACTGGGGAACCTCCATTGTCTGGAACAATAACTGGGCGGGTGTAGCTGGGCGCTGGCGACATCATGTCGCCTGGACTTGCAACAAAAGAGTTAAACAGCGGTGCACCCCTCCCCAAACCAGCAACTGGAGAGTTAAATAATTCCAAACCAGGAAGTTGCGCCCCCCTCCCAAAACCAGAAACATTTTGAACAGCTTTCCCCATTACATTGAAATCCATCTCTTTTTTTGTTTAAAAAAAAACTTAGTTAATGTCAACAAAAACAGAAAATACTGATTCACAATAAACAATGGACATTTTTTTCAATGTCTTTTCCTTTCACTTGACACACATTTTTTCAGAAAGAACACAATGTCCTTGTAACTGTGACAAAGCCACTTCAATATAACCTTCATAAGGGAACCTCTTTTTTGTTGTTGTTTTGACGTCCGACAACCTCCGGTGAACCAAGCTGGTGTTGATCCACGATGTGATCCGGGTCACGGCACCAATGTAGCCGGTCTGGGCCTACTTCTCAGCAGACCCTTGCTACGACTCTGCGTTGTGTTGTGCGTGTTTGATGGACAAGGAGATTTGGTTGTTGTCTTTAGCCGAAACTGTGGCGTATTTATTCCTCTGCATGAAATAAACACAATAATGCAGCAGCATTAATACACATGGACGTCTGCAACACACCAGTCTCAGTCTGCCATGCAAACAACTGAGTGACTAGTACTTATAAAACATTCAGATATCAAATCTGTCACAATAGATCACAATACACTGTACAATTACAGTTACACTGGAAATGTATACACCACCGGCTAATTAGTATTTTTAGACATGTAAATAAAACAATAAAATAAACACATAGTACAAAACACAATAGACCAAAAACATGGGAGCAACAAACATACCTGCATGAAATAAACACAATAATGCAGCAGCATTAATACATAATACAATACATTATTTGATACTTCTGCAAGAGATGTAGAGATATGTCTGGCATACAAGCTCAGCTGTGCAGTAAAAGTACTCAAGGAGACTTGTTGAAATGTTTTGGTTTAACCTTTTTCAAAGTGGACATTCAAGGCTAGGAATACACTCTCACCATTGTCGCAAATATATCCTCATGAACAAATGCAAATTATTTGTTTGTTTTCTTTTATTTTCAGTGAACAGTTTATGTGTCTTTATCGTCACGTTTTTTAAATGAAACTGCTTTGGGTGCGACAATGCGCTGTTTAGTGAACTAACTAGCTCACATACTTTTGGTGGACTTAATAAAACTTTGTAGCCTTTTATTTTATTTATTTTTTCAAGCAATCTTAAAGCTAGTAGTTTAACACTCTTAATTGTAAATGCGGATTTATTGATTATAAATGCTTCGGAAATACTAATATAACTCTGTTGTACTTGACTATGTTAAGGTGATGCAACACCTGGTTATACTGCATTTCTGTCTAAATGTATAGTTCTAGAGCCATGGCGTCAAAATGATGGTATTAAGAGGTGGAATAATTCAGGTAGGACTGTGTAGGACAGGGGTCGGCAAGTAAGTTTGGCCTTGGGCCAATCTTTTTCTGAGCCACTAGATGGCGGCCAGAACATGATCAAAAGCCAATTTAAGTAATTGGATGTTAAAACATGTGACACGTTCTAATGCTTTGACTTTTCTTTCGAAACATTTTAATACATTTTAATACACGCACGTCGGAAATGTCGCTAGTCAACTAACAGTTTGTTTTGTGAGCCTGCTAACATTGTGATTAGTGTTCTAGTTAACTAGGTAGCAGTGGGGGTTACTAGTGTTCTAGTTAACTAGGTAGCAGTGGGGTTTACTAGTGTTGTAGTTAACTAGGTAGCAGTGGGGTTTACTAGTGTTCTTGTTAATTAGGTAGCAGTGGGGATTACTAGTGTTCTAGTTAATTAGGTAGCAGTGGGGATTACTAGTGTTCTAGTTAATTAGGTAGCAGTGGGGATTACTAGTGTTCTAGTAAACTAGGTAGCAGTGGGGATTACTAGTGTTCTAGTTAACTAGGTAGCAGTGGGGGTTACTAGTGTTCTAGTTAACTAGGTAGCAGTGGGGTTTACTAGTGTTGTAGTTAACTAGGTAGCAGTGGGGTTTACTAGTGTTGTAGTTAACTAGGTAGCAGTGGGGATTACTAGTGTTCTAGATAACTAGGTAGCAGTGGGGATTAGTAGTGTTCTATTTAACTAGGTAGCAGTAGGGATTACTAGTGTTCTAGTTAACTAGGTAGTATGCGTATGACCTCATAGAAAAACAATGGGCCGATATACCTGTTTTATGGGCCTGACCGATCAGACAAGACAAACAAGTTGTGTCTGCCCAAAAGGCACATCCATCTCACCCTCCATCTCACCCTCTCTGCTTGCCTCTCTCTCGTGCATGCACATACATGTCTATGGTTACAGAGATGAATATGCATGCATTGATTAAATGCATTAAGATTCAAGATTTGTATTTGCCATATGGAACAAGTACAATGGAATGCTTACTCCCCATTCCCTCCCACAGTATGAATTTTCTAAAACACTAAACAAAAAAAGTGCACATTTGTGCACAATAAAAAGAACAATAAAAAGAACAATACTGTGTACATACATCTACTGATGCCTAGTCTGGACACATCTTCAGTGATGTTCCTGGAATCATAGGACGTTTCGGGTCTCGCAACATCATAACGCCCTCCTCCAGGTGACCCAGCCGGGGCTGATCAGACCCCAGCTTGTGTCCAGATGGCTAGCTAGCTACCATGACTCCATGGCTCCCCTCTTTTGAGCCACAGCCATCTTGAGGCCCTCTCTGCCGCATCGGTGGTACTGCGGATGGCTCTCCTCTTTCTCACTCCCTCGATGCCTAAACTGCTGAAGGCTCTGACCAAGGAACGGGCTGCGAATCCTCTGCATCCAACTTCCACCGGGAAACACCTTGCTCTCCAACCAGCCTGCTGACAGTCGCTGACCAGTCCTGCGTACTTGGAGAGCTTCCTTTCAAAGGCTTCTTCCAAGCGATCTTCCCACGGGACTGTCAGCTCCAGCAGCACAGCTTGCTTGGTGGACTCAGACACAAGAACAATGTCTGGTCGCAGGGTGGTGACTGCAATATGGCTGGGGAACTTCAGCTGATGTTCAAGGTCCACCAACAACTGCCAGTCTCTTGCAGACGTCAGGATGCCTGCAGATGTTTTTCTGGCAGACGTTGGCTTGTCCCCAGCTCTGACAAAGGCGATGGTGTCCTTGGAGTGTCGGAACTGCTTTGACCACGCCAGTCCTGCGCTGATGGCTTCAGCAATGGTCTTCAGGACTTGGTCATGCCTCCACCTGTACCGTCCATCTCCAAGTGCCTTTGTACAGCAACTGAGGATGTGTTCCAGGGTTCCTCGCTTGGAACACAATGGGCATGCTGGTGTCTCTGCTATGCCCCATGTGTGCAGATTTGACGGGCTTGGAAGCACATCATACACTGCCTGGATTAGGAATTTGATGCGGTGAGGCTCGGCTTTCCAAAGCTCAGCCCAGGTCACTTTCCTCTCAACCGCATTCTCCCATCTCGTCCAAGCTCCCTGTTGCTTCATTCCCACTGCCTTGCAGGTTCTTGTCTCCTCCACTGCTGCTCTCACCTCCTCCTGAACAAGACGGCACCCTTCCTTCCCCCTGGTGTTCATTTGGGGAGTTGGAAAGGATCCTAGCCCAGCTCGACCTCGTGTGACCACTCCCACCAGGCTCTTGTGACGCAGCCTTGCCTCTGCCTCTTGAACTGCTTCCTCTTCCCTCCATTTCCTGCCAGTCCTCATTTGGATCCCTGCTTTAGCCACCTTCGGATCACTTGAGTCCCTGTATTGAACCACTTCTCTGGCTCTAGTTACCTTGAATTCCTCCTCCAAGGATTTGAAAGGCAGTTGCAGCTTGTTGGTGTTCCCGTAGAGTGCAATGCTGCTCAGGCTCCTTGGTAACCCAAGCCATCTCCGGAGGTGGTTGCTGACCCTCCTCTCTAGGGTCTCAACTGTTGAGATAGGGACTGCATAGACAAGGAGGGGCCACAGAATCCTGGGAAGAATGCCATATTGGTAGACCCAGGCTTTAAACTTCCCAGGTAGGCCTGACTTGTCCACGGATTTCAGCCAGCCATCCAACTCAGTGCAGGTCGACTGGATAGATGTTGTGTCTCTCAGAGAGCAGTCAAAAACTTTTCCTAAGGTCTTGACTGGCTTCTCTGAGATAGATGGGATGGCTGTGTCTGCGATGTTAAACCGGAACTTGTCCACCACCTTCCCTTTCCTCAGCACCATTGATCTGGATTTGGCGGGTTTGAAACGCATTCCGGGCCCACTCCACCAGCTCTTCAAGCCCCTTCAGAATCCACCGGCAGCCTGGGACTGATTCTGTCATGACTGTGAGGTCATCCATGAATGCCCTGATGGGTGGTTGCCGTTGTCCGGAATTCGTGCGGGGCCCTCTGCACTCTGGCTCAGCAGACTTAGTGAGCATGTTCATGGCTAGGGAGAACAATGTCACAGAGATAGTACACCCTGTGATGATACCGATCTCCACCTTGTGCCAACTGGATGTTATTGCTCCTGAAGAGACCCTCATCCTGAAATTGCTGTAATAATCAGCGATGAGGTCTCTACACCTGCTTGGGACATGATGTTTTGTCAAAGTGAACTGAACCAGCTTGTGTGGAATGGAGCCGAATGCATTCTCCATGTCAAGCCACAGCACTGAAAGGTTGCCCTTGTTCTCTCTGGCCTCCCGAATAAGCTGTGTCACCACACCGGTATGCTCCAGATATCCTGGCATTCCTGAAATGCCACCTTTCTGGACAGATGTATCAATGTAGGTGTTCTCTGCCAGGTAGGTACACAGCCGTTTGGAAACAGCGCTGAATAAAACCTTTGCCTCAACACACAGCAGGGAGATGATGTGGAACTGGTCTAGCTGAGTGGAGTTTTCCTCCTTCGGGATCCATACCCCTTCAGCCACTCTCCATTGATCAGGGATCCTCCCCCTTCTCCAGAAGACTCGCAAGATTTATCACAGACGCAGCAGGAGTTTGGGACAGTACTTATACACTTTGTATGAAGTGCCACTTGGTCCTGGAGCAGAGCTTGCCCTTGCTTTGCGGACAACCTCCCTGACTTCCTTTAGCTGCAGCTAAAGGAATCCTTTCTGATGCTGTGGATCCTTACAGCTCTTTGATTCTTTGAGTAAGATGTTCCGGTGATTTTCTTCTCCTCCTCGCCGAACCGTTCAGCTGCGATGCTGACAATGATTGTTGTCATAGCTTGTAGCTTCCTGTCGGCCTCTCCCTTCGCCATTGCCTCCAGAATTTGGTCGACATCGTCATCGAACTGCTTCCAAAGTGAGGTCATGCTAGCTGCAGGCCATTTGATCCGCCTCTTGTCAGACTTGATGCTCGAGGGAGTTGTCTGCAACACTTGGAGGTTCTGGGAACTATGGGGTGACCCCGGGCCTGGCACATCCTGCGTCTCACCACTTTACCGCATGTACACTGCTTGCTCATAGTCGTTTGTCCGTTGCCTGGGTCTGTTACCGTTGTGTCCGTCAGACTGGGGTGCTCATCCTTCCCCCCTCTCGGGCACCCCTGGGGGTATTTTTCCATTAAGTTCATCATAGCTTGGTTGGGTTCCTCCTCTCAGAGGATGCAGATTGGGTTGCCGACCCTTTCTGCCCCGGTTGCCGTCTCTCCGGGCTGTCACTAACTCTCCAGTAGTCGCCACACTATTCATGGTTGTCATCCAGTCTTTCCTGGCTGTCACTGATCACTCAGGGTATTCGCTGTGTACATACATCTACTGATGCCTAGTCTGGACACATCTTCAGTGATGTTCCTGGAATCATAGGATGTTTCGGGTCTCGCAACATCATACGCCCTCCTCCAGGTGACCCAGCCGGGGCTGATCAGACCTCAGCTTGTGTCCAGATGGCTAGCTAGCTACCATGACTCCATGGCTCCCCTCTTTTGAGCCACAGCCATCTTGAGGCCCTCTCTGCCATCCATATGTTAAAGTAACATATGGATGATATGTACATGTGTTGAATTGCGCAAAAGCATTAAAGAACTTTTTAAAGTGCCAGTAGGGCAGCAGCAGCATGAATACAGTACAGTAAAGTGCAGAACAGTGTACATAGACACATGCACATACACAAATGTAAATACACACATGTACATACACATATACATAGGTATATACACACATAACACACATATATTTGGAGAGAGAGAGAGAGAGAGATAGAGAGAGAGAGAGAGAGAGAGAGAGAGAGAGAGAGAGAGAGAGAGAGAGAGAATGTCAATTATGGACTTACTGACTGCCCATCGGTTAGTAATTAGGACCCAAGAGAGCCTCAACAAGTGTGTCAGGGATTTTGATGAGGTGTAAAGAGGAGCAGATGCATTTGTGGAGTGGGCCAATGCCAAGCTGCAGGAGAAGGAGGACTGTGAAGTTGTGGTCCAGGCTGTGCTCCCAGAGAAATGGGTCAGGAGAAAGAAGGCCATGCCAGGTGAGTTGACAGAAGATGAGCCTGTGTCAGACGCTGAGGCAGACTACAGGATCAAGGTATTGTGGACCTTGTCACAGAGAGCATTCAGAGTCGCTATGCTGCAAATGGACCACTCTGCACAGACTTTGCATGTCTTGATCCTCGGAATTTCCCTAAAATAATGGAAATGGGCCTTCCAACAGAAGAATTGCAAGAGCTGAGTGAATGCTTGCAGAAATATGATGAAAGAGCCACTGCTGGAAGACTGCAGGCTGAGCTGTCAAGCCTAGCCAACTGTTGGGAAAGACTTAAGATGCCCCATTTTGATGCATACAATGTCAGGACAACCGGAGGAGAGGATGGAAGAGAAGAAGACCTGGAGCTAGAGAACAGTTGCAACTCCTGCAAAAACTGTGCTATTTGTGTGCATCATGTCTTGTCACAGTAAAACTAGCTGACTGATGCCTATCATGTCATTGGATTGGGCTACAAGTTCCTCCTAACACTATCATTCAGTCAAGTTGCCTGTGAGAGGACCTTCTCCACACTGAAATATGTGAAGAATCGACTGAGGACCACCTCAGTGTTTTTTCTCTCTTGCTCTTTTCTCTCTTGCTCTTTTCTCTCTTGCTCCCTCCCAGGTGAAATCAATGCAATAGGACACACCTGGGAGAGGCTGATATAAGGAGAGCCTGTTTTGACCTGTGGGAGCTGCATGTGCATTGGCACTTCTTTTTGTTTACAGCCAGGCACAGGCCACCATTTTTGACTATCCCCATTTGCTGTACTTTGTCCTTAATCCCAATTGTACTTTCACATTACTGACGCCTACATATCCACTTTGACACACTTCACACATGACACTGACATGTTTAAGAAACCTTAAATAAAGGAAGGTTTCATTTAGCACCTTACTCTTGTTGTCCGTCTGTTTTATGTTATGTCTTGACTCTGGGGAATCGAGCCATAACAGTGTATGAGCATAGAGGTATCATTGATCTGTAGGCTACAAGGGTGGTCTGCACGAGTGGGCCGGTATGTGGGCCAGTGCGTCTGAACGTCCCGGGCTGAATTTGTGTCCCGGTCCGCCCCTGGATGGGGCTGCACAGTCGGATGAGAAGTGATGAGATGAGAGCCCGGATGAGAGCCCGCTGAAGGCCACAGTCCCCAGCCTCCAAGCTGGCCGCAGCCTCCCTGCCCCCCCAATCTCCTGAGACTGTGGAGGAGTGACGACTTCCAGTCTCAAAACATGTGGGAATGGGAAAACCTTATCCTATTTATATAACCTCCAGGTGTGTGTGTGTGTGTGTGTGTGTGTGTGTGTGTGTGTGTGTGTGTGTGTGTGTGTGTGTGTGTGTGTGTGTGTTTCATCTGCAGCTGGGTGCTGCTAGACCGCTCATCTCAAGGGGTTAAAACAGCCCTCAGGCCAGTGCGAGGGGTGGGGGGGGGCTTTTGGAGGTCCATCATCTAGACCAGGGATGGGCCAAAGGCGGCCCGCAGGCCCTCACCTCCTCTTTGTGCGGCCCTCAGATCAATTTAGAAAGAACTTAATTATAGAATTTCTTTTTGTGTAAAATGAGTTTTACTTGTAGTACTGATACCGTCCACGAGACTCCTAGTTGTTTCGCAAGCTGCTTTCATGATTTCCATCAGTGATTTCAAAAAGATGAGCACAGCGCTCCGTGGATGTAAGTTAGCTAGCTGTCAACATGAGCAAGAGAAAGGTGTGTTTTTCAAGAAAAGTGGGAGACAGAATATGTCTTTTCACTGATGAAATGTTCATGTTTACAGACCGTTTCTGTGATGAAAGTTAGAAACTTGACCCGCCACTAAGCCACCTCACACAAAAACAAATATGACAAGTACACCGGGGCCGGCAGAGCAGCGATCCTAGCGGACCTGAAAGGGAAAGTACAAAAAAAACAGGCCACAAGTGTCCAAGAATCAAGTCTGAAAGCATCATATGCTGTCTCACTCCAGCTTGCCAAAGCAAATAAGCCACTATCAGAAGGAGAGTTGTGTGAAAAAATGCGCGATTGAGATAGCTAATGTAATAGATTGATTTAATGAAATAAAGCAAATTCATGTTTTCTGAATTCAAGTTGTGACATGCTCAATGTAAGATGTTGATCTTTGATCCATTTGGATGTCTGATCTGGGATCCTGAGATCCATTGCTTTTGTCTGTATTCACCGAAGCATTTGCGGCTCACGGGTAAATTCCCTCACTTGAGTAAATGTCATTGTGACGAAACACCATTTTGCTCTCGTGATAATTTCTCCCCATCTGAAAGGTATGTTACCGGTGAAGAAACAGAACTAAAATAGTTGTAGTTGTTCCTTGGTATTTCCAGAGTGCCCGCGAGAGTTTTGGGAAAATGTTGGCGGGTTTTGGAGGAGTTTAACCGCGTTTTGACTGTGTGCAGTTGGACAGGAATGTGTGTGTAAGCTAGGTCCCCGTTCTGTATCTTATTGTGTATGTATGTAATATGTAAAAATGTGTATTTTATATTTCAAAAGCGATCTCATGTTTGTGTGTTTTAGTACAATTTCTGTGAATTGTTCTTTTTGTGTTTTTGATTGCTGTTTGATGCACTTGAGTAAATGTCATCGTGACGAAACACCATTTTGCTCTCGTGATAATTTCTCCCCATCTGAAAGACAGGGGCGTAACGCCTTTGGAGATGACAAAATGGCTTAAAATTGTGAAACTCTCCCGACACACAGTGACTCGCAGGATTTTTGACATTCAAAGTCATGTGGAGGGAAAGCTTGAAAGAAGTCATGGCAGACTCTTTATACTTTTGTTAGCGTTAGATGCGAGGACAGACGTTTCCGATGTTAGCCAGCTACTGGTGTATGCAAGATCAATAAATGCATCATTTGATGTACACAAGTAACTTTAAAACTGGTACTACTGCACGGCACAACAAAGGGATCAGACATTTTCGACGCAGTGAAGGGTGTTGTGGTCAGCGAATATGGTGGATCTGACAAGCTATCTGCCATTGTTAGTGATGGTTCTCCATCAATGCAAGGAAGGCGCACTGGCTTCGCTGGACTCCTCCGTCAAAGTGGTGTGGATTGCCCGATACTGAAGGGAAGGGAACAGGTCTCTAAATCATCGAAATCCGTGGCCTTTCTAGAGGAGGTGGATGCTGCCTACAGTGATCTACAGCTGCACACAGACAGATGGATGAGCCGCGGCAAATGCCTAGAGAGGTTTTACTCACTGCGCCTCGAGATTCCCGTGTTTTTGAAACACGGGCATGGAACTGCGGATACAAGTGCATACTGTGACACATTGAGGGAGACACATTGAGATCCACTTCCTTCTCTTGAGAGATTTTGCGCTAAAAACAGGCCAGCATGTTCGGGAGCACATTCATATGTGAGAGCAACTTCTCCACGATGAAACACGTCAAATCAAAAGAGAGAAACAGACTGTCAGACACAATTGTTTCATTGTTTCATCTGATGCAGCTTGGATGCACTGGCATCGATGTTGACATTCCCCTTATTATGCATCAGCAGAGACAGGCTACAAGTGTCTTAGGTTCAAGTGCAAGTTAGACAACTAATGTCTGGGTTAGTGTTTATGACTTCATGTTTATGTCATCTTAAAATAGTCCCGCAGTTTATTTAGTTTACTTAGTTTACTTGAATTTACTTGAATTTACTTGAACTTTACTCTTTTTTCGCACTTTTCTTTTAGATTTAAGTAACTGTATAGGACTATAGCTAGTCACCATGTGTGTTATCACATATGATCGCCAAACACTTGGAATTACGGAACAATACAACCACAGACAACGCAACGAAGCACTGGGACTTACCTGTGGAGATCCGGCGGGACAAAGGAGAGCGGGGGAGGGGAGCCATCAGGCCCCAGGGGGCAACAACAAACGCGCCCGCAGGAGAGGGTCCCGTGGCGGGCTACTGGTAAGGACACACCGGAGGCGATGGAACCCAGCCCTAACGAGCATTCTCCTCGCAAACGTCCAGTCTCTCGCAAATAAGTCAGACGAACTGAACTGTCATATCGCCTCACAGCGGGACATCAGGGAGTGTTGCGCCATAATTTTATGGAAACGTGGCTGTTCTCCGTGATTCCTGACGAAGCAGTGCAATCACCGGGATTCTCCTTGTTTCGGACCGACAGAACACCTGAGTCCACGGGAAACAACAAAGGTGGGAGCATATGCTGCTTGGTGAACAACAGCTGGTGTACCGACGTTCAGGTGCTTTCTCAACACTGCTCATCTAATCTGGAATTACTGACTATCAAGTGTCTCCCTTTTTACTTGCCGAGGGAAATCGCTATTCTCCTGTCAGCTATTTACATCCAACCACGGGCTGATGCGAACATCGCATTGGACGAACTTTACATTGAAGTGAGAAAACTTCAGAATCGCTACCCCGAACTAGTCCCCATTGTAGCGGGGAACTTTAACCACTGCAATTTAAAAAAGGTATTACCAAAATACGATCAACCCATCTCATGTCCGACCAGACCTGTTATATCACCATCAAGGCCGCTTATCGCACTGTTGCGTGGCCGGCTTTCGGCAATCCCGGCTGTACTCGCTGTACACACATGACAGTGAGTACAACCACGCACAGCAATAATCAGATTATCAAGTTTGCAGATGACACCACAGTCATCGGCTTGATAAGCCGATGACTGGGCGATGAGACAGAGTACAGAGATGAGGTGGTCCAGCTGACACGATGGTGTGAGGACAACAGCCTCGTACTGAATGTCAGCAAGACCACTGGACTTCAGGAGCCACTGGGGCATTCACTCCACCGTCAGCCTGGACGGGACACCGGTGGAAGTTGTCAGCTGCTTCCGTTTCCTTGGACTACAGATTTCCGATGACCTGGCATGGACACGCAACACGGAGGTCATGCTGAAGAAGGCACACCAGCGCCTCTATGCTCTGCCGTGCCTCAGAAAAAGCGGTATAGGCCAGAGGTGGCTAGTGAACTTATACCGTGGCACCGTAGAGATCGGGTGGCTTCACTGTGTGGTACGGCAACATCACTGCACGAGACAAGAAAGCCATCCAGAGGGTCGTGAAGACGGCAGAGAAGATCATCGGGTGTGCACTTCCAAGCATCGAGGAGATCTTTAGGACCAGATGTCGGAAGAAGGCCACGTCCATCATTAAGGACTGCAACCACCCTGGGCACCATCTCTTCTCCCCCCTATCGTCTGGTCGCCAGTTGCGCTGCAGCTGTACAAGGACTACCAGGTTTAAGGATAGTTTTTATCCACAGGCAGTGCGCCAACTAGGAGTGCTGCCACTTTCATAACATTGTCATTAACATTACATTTACATACTTTGCTGGACTTTCTGGACTCATCACATTTACTGCACTATATGCACTGTATTCGTTATGCTGCTGCACTACTGGCACTTTAAATGCTTCTAAAGATTTTTGTAAAACAACAAAAAAATGTACACATCATTTCAGTCAGTTTGCTGCTCTTTTTTTTTTTTTTTTTATTGTATATATTATTTTTATTTGTATGGTGTTGTTTTGGAGATTTATACTGCGGGAGGGAATGGGGAGTAAGCATTCCTATGTACTTCTTCTTGTATCTTGTGTGTGTGTGTGTGTGTGTGTGTGTGTGTGTGTGTGTGTGTGTGTGTGTGTGTGTGTGTGTGTGTGTGTGTGTGTGTGTGTGTGTGTGTGTGTGTGTGTGTGTGTGTGTGTGTGTGTCCTATAGTCCTGTGTTAAACTGTGAGCTAGGCATCAGGGAAGACAAAACAACCCAAACCATAGGAAACAAGAGAAGTGAGGACCTGAAAAGCACCACCACATGGGACCATGTTGGGGCTTTGTGTGGTGAAACAAATCCAAATTACATTACAGTCAATTGGCAGACGCTTTTGTCCAAAGCGACTTACAATAGTGGAAAGGACCCCTTTATGCAGATTAAGATGGCTGAAAGGGATCGGCTGGGGAGAGGACAGCACTGCTTCTTCACTGTTGGAAGGAGTTTCAGGTTCTCCTTTGCGCACTCTCTCTCTCTCTGTCTCTGTCTCTGTCTCTGTCTCTCTCTCTGTCTCTGTCTCTCTCTCTCTCTCTCTCTCTCTCTCTCTCTCTCTCTCTCTCTCTCTCTCTCTCTCTCTCTCTCTCTCTCTCTCTCTCTCTCCCGCTCCCTCTCCCTCTCTCTGTCTCTGTCTCTCTCTCTCTCTTTCTCACACACACACACACACACACACACACACACACACACACACACACACACACACACACACACACACACACACACACACACACACACACACACACACACTCTCACTCTCACTCTCACTCTCACTCTCACTCTCACTCTGACTCACACAGATACACACACACACTCAAGACATTGTAAAGAAATCAACATGAGGCCATTTTATACTATTCTATACAAAATGATACTATACCAAAAAAAAAGAAATACTTCAATAAGTATTTATTGCAACCATATACTATTAATACAACCAAGCCGGGAGATACTCATCCAAAGAGATACCTAAGAGGTGTTCTTTTGGGGACAGTCCCAAACTGTGATGTGGTCCATTCATTTAGTGTCTCTGCTGCGTAGTCCAAATCGTCCCCTGACCCAGGGCCGCTCCCCCTCCCATGTGGACGTGGTGAGGGGAGCGTTCCATGTGGGTCAGTCAATGATCCCAAGATTCAACATTCAAGATACAAGATTGAAGATTTATATTTGCAAGTACAATGGAATGCTTACTCCCCATTCCCTCCCTCAGTATGAATTTCGAAAACACTATACCATAAAATAACATACTGTACACAATATAAATAATAAAAAGAACAATAAAAAGAACAATAAATTGACTGATGGATGATATGTACTCAAATAAATTAAAAGTTAATGACTCACGAGTTTTCTGGAACGCTTAATTAATGAATGACAAGATAGATCTTTGCATGATGATACCCCACCCCCCAATACTCTGAGTGGGTATTCACCAGCGCAGTGAACTCTGTTGATTACAAGGACTCACCGGCCACTGGGGTCAAAACAGTTTTATAATGGACTTAATGTGAGCTTACGGAGGACGTTTCTACTTACAGTGATTAAAAAATTGCGACAGGGGGCGCTGTTGGTGCTATTTTGACACACATATTTGTGTGACTTTGAAGCGTTAGAAAAAGCATTTTTATCAGTATTTTCACAGATCTGTTACATGTATGTGTATTGAACAGGTTGTTTTTCACTGGATTGTTAGGTCCTCCCTTCCCTTAATGGACGAGCCTCCACTGATATACACTTATTAACTTAACCGTAAGAGCCATTTTGATGAAGGTGTATGCATACACTTGGGTGTCCAGTAGGTGTCACCATTGAGCCAGGGGTAAACACATAAAGGTAGGAACGTTCATTTAGGTTCAGTGGTTCCCAACCATTTTTGTCTTGTGTACCCCTTGAGCTGGTAGCCATTCTATGTAAGAATAAACTGTGTTAACAGTGCAAGTACAAGAACAGCAGCAACAACAACAGCAACCACACTAGAACAAAACAGGATAAAATAGAATATAATTATATATATATATATATTCAACATATTTTATTAAGTCACTAGAGCTTTTAATGAGACACTTGAGCTTGCTTATCTTTCATAAGCTTTGATAGTTCTGGGGGCAGTGTGGCCACAGCCGTCACTAGGCTGCTCTCCACATTCAGTCTGTTGCTCTGCTTGGTTTTGATGTGAGTCAGGGCCGAGAAGGTAACTTCACACATATAGGTAGATCCAAAAGGCAAGAGTTCATACAATGCACATTTCCCCAGCTCTGGATACTCCTTTGCAACATCACTTGCAACAAAACTCTGTCAGTGACTTTTCAGTATATGCCATCTTTTGCCCACGATCAGAGAACAAATCCACCAGGTTTTCCTGCAGTCAGGCAGGAAGGCTGCTGCTGCTCTCAGTCACTCTGAATGGGTTCCTCACCCAGTCCAGCTGTTCTGACTTTGCTTCAATGTCATGAAAGTACTGGTTGAACTCAGTTTTGAGTTTGGACTGATACGTTTTAACAATTTGCTTGTTTTCAGCATCAGTAGTTGTCGGATATTTTGGTAGGACCCAGAACGCCGACCAAGACACAGTGGAGCTATAACGTGAACCGGGACATCGGCGTAACGATTCTGTCCAGAATGTACAAAGTACAAAGTAGTAAGTACAACGTACAACGGCCTCCTCTGGGGGTCTCCTCTGGGGCCTCCTCTGGGGGTCTCCTCTGGGGTTCTCCTCTAAGGGTCTCCTCTGGGGCCTCCTCTGGGGCCTCCTCTGGGGTCTCCTCTGGGGTTCTCCTCTGGGGGCCTCCTCTGGAGTCTCCTCTGAAGCGCAACGTTGGGCAGCGCAGCGTTGGGCAGCGTGGCGCTGTCAGATGGGGACAGCGTGATGTCAGCAGCGTCGGCAGATGGGGGAAGCGCAACGTTGAGCAGCGTCGGGCAGCGTGCCGCTGTCAGACAGGGAGGGGCGGCGCTGTCAGACGGGGCAGCGTGACGTCGGCAGCGTCGGCGGGCAGGGGAAGCGTAACGTCGGGCAGCGCAGCATCGGTTAGCGCGGTGCTGTCAGACAGGGGATGAGCGGCACTGTCAGGTGGGGACAGGGCCGGGAGGTCGGAGTAGCGACATGTATTAGACCGGCGAGTAACGCGGGACGCTATACGCTGGGACGCCAGCATATATATACACCCCCAGGTGCGGTGATTATCCTAGTCAGCCTTGGGAATTGCCGACAGGTGTGTGTGTGCGCCGCCAAAGCATGCGGCTTGGCCACGCCCCCTGTCAACCACCGTAACCGTGACAGTAGTGGCAAGATAGCCATCAAGCAGTAGGAAACAGCTTATATCCCTTTTGTCGCATTTCGTCTCCCATAAGTTGACTTTATTTATGAATCCATTCACTCTGTCATACATGTTAAGGATAGGATATGAGTCCTTGCCTTGAAGTGAGAGGTTAAGAGGATGAGAGTGCTGTATGAGGAAAGCAGACACCTCAGTGTGAAGTTCAAACAGCCTGGATAGTGTTTTGCCACGCGACAACCAGCAGTAGCTGCACATGCTCTGCCCCGCTGTCTTGACACAGAGTTTGAAATTGTCGGTGATTCGTAGGTCTGGACTGAATGAAATGAATCACCTTAACTGCGTCATCCATGACAGCACTTAACTCGGGGCTCATCCTTTTACTGGCGAGAGCCTCCAGGTGGATAATGCAGTGATTCCACTTAATTTCGGGGTTTACCTTCATCACACGTCCATGCAACCCACGCACTTTCCCTGTCATCGCAGCTGCGCCGTCAGTACAGATGTGACTGCAGGATTTCCACTCAAGATAGTTTTCTTTGAAAAAGCTGTTAATCACCTGAAATATTTCTTCGCCAGTTGTCTGTCCTGTTAGCTTCTTGCAAAACAAAATATGCTCATGTATGTCAGACTCTTCAGCATAACGCGCAAAGGCCAGGAGCTCACTCACATCCGTCATTTCATCCAACTGTAGAGCGAACTGACCGGCTCTTTTAATTTTATTCACCACCTGTCCAACAATATTAGTGGACATGTCATCGATCCTGCGGCAAATTGTGTTGTTCGATAATGGAATTTTTCAGTACATATGCTGCTTTCTTGTCCAGCATAGTTTCAGCCAAAATGATCGCGGCAGGGAAAATCCGATCTTCTGCAATTGAATGTGGTTTTTTGGACTTGGCTACAAGTAATGCCACAGCATAGGATGCCTCCATTGCTTTGCTCAACACACTTGCCGCTTTCTTTAATGTAGTCTGACATGACTTGAATTCGGACAGTTTTCGTTAAAAAAACGTTAAGAAAAAGTCCTCTGTTTTACCGACATTCCCGGCGTGTTTGGTGCTCTGGTGCCGCTGCAGGTGGGCTGCTGGCTTCATTGAATTATTTGCCAGCACTTTGCCGCAAGAAAAAACACTGTGGCTGCGGTGGATCATCAGATGTAGTCAATCCATAAACAATGGATTTGTCACTGAACTGCCGGTGTTTGGTCTAGACTTTTTTTTCTTTTCACTGGGCTCACCCGGTTCCGCAGCGACGGTACCGGTATTAGTGCGTTTAACGCTGCTCAACCATGCATCCATTTTCCAGAGTTATGAGCACAAGTGCCACCAACCGTCTTACAGACCGCATCGCAGGTTTCATTAAGTGGGTCTTAGGTTGCTAAGCATTGCTAAAATGTGTTAAATTATTTAAAATAATAATAATATATATTTTAAATAAATTGCAATCCCTAATATTTCTACGTACCCCCTGCAATCCCATCACGTACCCCTAGGGGTCCGCGTACCCCCGGTTGGGAATCACTGATTTAGGTGACGGAGAGGGAGCGCAAATCGTTTTTTGACCACTTTGCTGCGCTATGCTATTTTGGGTAAGCATTATAGTGTTATGGTAAAGTATGGACTTGTCTTTATGGAGTACAGAATGTAATATGGATTATTGCTGTCAAGAAAGAAGTTAAAGTTTACGATACCAATAAACATCAATCAAAGGCACTATACACTGTTTTTTTCAATATACAATAAGAGTGACGGCAAGTGCGTCAAGTAGGTGCCCTCCGTGGCTTTTTGGTTTAGCCGCTAAAGTAACTGATTCATTTTATGGATAAGAGCAACAAAAATTGACCTAAGGAATGAAATTTAGTATCTTTCTGCACTTAATAAAGCACTTATAACCACTTACATGTAAACATGAAAAACAACACTGAATACCTTTTAATATTATGAATAAAGAGGGTTTATTCCCAATGTGTGTATTAAGCATACAAAATAGGGCAGCCAGTTCATACATAGACCTGTGTTGTTCTTCATAAAGAATAATTTATTTAAAATCCCCACCTCAAAAAGTACATTTAAAAACGGATTTCATTAACGTGGCAGAAAGCTGATATGACCAACAGAGTAATACGTTTCTCAGTAATTTGATTAACTTAAAGTCCATTTTTATTGAAAGTCATGATATGATGAATACAGAGCCATTTGTTGTCATGTTTGTGCCAACATTCATCATTTTACAACACAAAATTATTATTTACCATTTGAGGAATGTGGCCTCAAGAGTAACAAAAAGTAAATGGAAACAAATGGAAGTGATGAAAACGCTTACTAATTAATAATGGAAGTAATGCAATGTATGTGAATTGAGAAATAGATCGATTTTAATGGCCATTGATTTAATGGCCATTTCATTTGAAACAGTGTCTGATAATCAGCCTGGTTCTGGGCCAGACTCTGGGCGTGCCCGGACCATCTCACTCGTTCATTATGTCTGTGGAAGTAAACAAGAGACAGGAAAGAGGAGTCAGGAGGTTAACTTAAGTCTTGGTCTATGGTCTTCCAATGTGACGCCTCATCACATTGAGCACAGTGGATTTGATATATAATGTCATTATTCTAGAGTTCTGATTGACTTCATATGCAGAAGCCTACCCCTGAGTTTGTACAACGTCGGGTTCCAATGTTTTCTATCTCTGTTTTCATACTGACAACTTGTGGGTTACCTTCCAATATCTGCCGAGCCTCACACGACAGGTCCTTCAGATCCTCCAGACTGCTCAGCATGTGCTGTGCTGTGGCCTCTCCTCGTGGCCTTCGGTTCTTCCACAGCAACAACATCTTCAGCTTCTGCATGGACACACTCGTCTGTCTCTCTGCCTTGATGTTTTCCAGATCTGTGATGCTCAGGTCCAGGTGGATGGCCACCTCCTCCCACTGCTGTCCCAGTGTTTTGGCTACCCGCAGGAGCTTCTTAACGGAGAGAATCTGCTCTCTTCGTACGTCTAGAAAATGGACACACATGCATAATCATAATAATAATAATTATTATTATAATAATAATAATACATTCAAATAATTGAAAAATTCTCAAATTTCTCAATCATGAGAAATGGCAAATGGCATTAATTAATGGCTCTCTATGAAAGTTCCTCTCACAGTGTTCCAAAGTATTCTCAAAATAAACACACCACCTTTCAGGCCAGAAATGTATTTCAAAATCTTGAAAATCTGTAACTGAAGTGACCGTCTGTTATGTTCTTTTTTGAGTTGGGAAACGTTGAAAGCAAAAGAAAATCACAGATTTTACGAATAATCACTTTACTGCTCTTGCCTGCTTTACTGCTTTGTAGTTTTTTCGGGGACTACATTGCTTTCGGAAAGCAAACTATAGAGCTAAGAATAAACTATTTAGCTAGCATATTAAAAACGGTGGCAGGTTGCTTATCAGCGGTTCTCAAACTGTGGTCCGCGGACCACTGGTGGTCCGCGGAGGTACTGCAGGTGGTCCGTGGAAAAAAGCTGAATAAAATCCACTTTTTACTATCAAGGACTTTCGGAGACCACCTCATATGTGACTTGCTCCATCGAATATATTTGAATAGTAATACATATAAAACCATTGCCAGTGTTATCAGTTGCAAGTGCGTATTTGTTGTAAAAATTACGAAAACAGCCTGTGTGTGAGGGGCAGCGCCGTGTGTGTGGGAGAGAAGCAGCGCTGTCTACTTATTTGCAATGACGTAGCTCAAGCATTTATGCAACTTGATTTGAAGCCTGTGTGTGTGAGGGGCAGCACCGTGTGTGTGTGTGTGTGTGTGTGTGTGTGTGTGTGTGTGTGTGTGTGTGTGAGAGAGTGAGAGAGCGCGCGTGCCAGGAATAATGCCGAAGCGGTGTGCATACAAGATCCGTTTATTCCTCATGCTTGTATAATCAGAATATTGTTTGCATAAGTAGGCTAGTACATTTCAGGACAACTTTGGGAATTGAGTTAGTTTGTTATGAGGTTTAAATAGATTTTGAAAGTGGAGAGAGAGAGAGAGAGAGAGAGAGAGAGAGAGAGAGAAAATGACACATTATATAATGACTGTGTGTGTGCGTTTGTGTATTTTTTTGCGTTTGTGTGTATTGTGTTTGTTTCCCGGGGAAAACACACACGAGAAACACCGGCTGTTGTTATGCCTGCTGCCTGTGACGTTAAGTTTAGAACTGGGATTTACATACACAGGCACCGAAGATGAGCCTTTGCCATTATGCGTTCTGTGCTACGAGACACTGGCTAACGAGAGCCTAAAACCAGCTAATCTTCGCCGTCACCTTGAGACAAAGCATGGAGAGTTGAAGTCCAAGCCAGTTGAGTTTTTTAAAAACAAGCTCCAAGAATTTCACAGTAGCAAGAACATCATGGAATCAACATCTACAGGTAGCAACAATGCTGAAGCAGTGGAAGTCTCATACAGATTGTCAAGAATTATCACAAAAAATGGGAAAGCGCCAGTGGCATTTTCTCCCGGAGGCCAAGGGAAGCCAGGCTTCCCCTGTTTTTTCGGATTGTAGTTATAATTTTAATAAATAAATAAAAACACTGTTTTTTTTCGGTAATTCTCCTTTGCTGTGTGTTGCTGCCGGACCGTCTCTCCCCCATTCTCATTGAGTATTTTACAAAGACTGAAACAAACAGCGCCCCTCTAGATGTTATGGTGAAACAGTAAATTGCATTCACTGTTGCGAGAGGAGGCCAGCCGAATCGGGCTTCCCTTGGTGAAAAAAAATGGAGGGATTGTCCTGGATTGAAATCAGATGAGGTCCACGTCATGCCCCTGCCAACCTGTGATTGGTCAGGGCCATGCCAAGGGAAGCCAGTTGATGCGATTTGATTGGATTGTGAGGCAAGGGAATCCCTTGCCTTACAATCCAATCAAATCACATCCACATCAGTTCGTAGTACGTAGTACTGTAACTGTCATCATCGCCGTTAGAAAGTATCAAGCTAATTAAGCATTATGGAGGGTGGAGATTTGGCGTACTTAATCAAACATAACTTTACTAAACTACGTTTTTCGTTTTTGAATTCATGTGTTTCATACACGCCTACTGATACTTTGATGTGAACGTAAAACTTTAACTTTAAACTTTAAAGGTCTCCTGATTTAGTATGTGAATGAATGCTTCTTTTTTATTCATTACCGAATCTGCACTGCGCATTGAGCGGCTGGTTGTGCATTTGGGGGGGGGGGGGGAATGCTTAAATTAATAAGACGAGAGAGTTTTGGCTGGAGAGTGCGTGCGGACCTGTCGGTTAGATAACAGGCGTGTGCAAGTCCTGCATCTGTATGATACAACTGTGTAAAATGATACCGGGCGCTGTAATCACTCATCTGGTTACGTTATTGACCACCCCCCGACCCAAAACAACTGGCTTCCCCTAAATTGTTCTCCACGCCACGCTACTGGAAAGCGCATACACTCGGTGAGGAGGTGGTGCTGCCATCAATTAAGGTGGCGGTGGGTGTTATGCTGGGTGAAAAGGCATGCAAGCAAATGGACTTGATTCCATTGTCAGACAGCACCGTACAGCGCAGAATTGAGGAAATGGCCAGCAATGTGAATGACCAGCTAATAGCGCGGATAAAAGCCAGTCGATTTTTTGCACTACAGTTGGATGACATAGCTAACCTTGCCAACCTGCTCTCATACGTAAGGTATGAACACAACGGAGAAATAGAGGACGACTTTCTCTGTACTGTATTGAACTGTCTAACTGCACTTTTACCGTCAGGCAGGCGATACCGCAGTATCAAGTGCCGTACAAATAGACTTAGAGATAGCTTCCACAGTCAGGCCATCAGGCTGCTAAACAAGGGTGTATAGCATATAACAATGTATATTTTATTACATTGATATATATATATATATTGCTATTTTTTCTGACAAATTGCATTTTATATATTGCATTTTTATATATTTAACTTATACAGCGTACATATTTGCTTATTTTTATCCTATTCTGTATTTTATAACTGCTGTCTGTCATCGGGTATTGCACATTAGATTTTCACTCATTGCTTATTCTTGTGTAAACTGTGAAGTGACTTGTAATAGACTTGACTTGACTTGACAGACCTCGCTGTGTCCCATACCAATGAAGTCCTACACTATGGTAGACTACCATGGATACCTACAGCGCAATCCAACATGTCAACATGATTTTGTCACAAGTAGTAGGCTACAAAGTCATTCGGTTTTGTATTGTAGACCTATTATTATGTACGCTTTTGTCCAAATGCGATACAACATTGAAAGGGTAGGCCTACCTAAGCCCACACAATCAGCAGCATTTTCATATTCCTTTTCAAATTGTGCATTTGTACAGTGCAAATTTTTGTCCGGCTCCTAGGCTATACACTGTCTGTACAAAAAGGCCTATAAAGAACCACGATAGGTTCATTTGCTGATCATAACACCAGGCAGAGTCAAGCAAAATCCTTACCTTCCGTGAGTTGCATTGGCTTTACTTCCGTCTTGCTGCCACAATCCCCTGGGATATGAAAAAGCATTGTAAGTATTTCAAGATTCAACGTTACTGTACACTGGAATGCTTTCTCCCCATTCCCTCCCACAGTATGAAATTCCTACAATTTGTCCGCGTTTAATGTCCTGGGAAGTAGAAGCACGGAGGCGTGGTCTGATTTGCCGTCAGCCGGCCGTGCAACAGCGCGATAAGCGGGCTTGCTGGTGGTGTAGCAGTGATCAAGAGTCTTGTTCTGTCTGGTCGGTTCCTCCCAGTGCGAGATGCTGACTGGAATTGAGCATTATATTACTCTATATTTCCAGCTGTATTGCTGTAATCTGTGTGTGTTATAACAGAGCTGTTCCTTTCACTTTCACTCTTAAACTGGATGGGAGCAGCTACAGGGAGCCAGTTAACATACCTGAGCTACAGCTTTCCACGTGTGTTGAATCTGCAATGACACACAATTGTGTCATTAGAAATATGTCAGTAGAAATGGTGATACACATTTTGAGACACATTTGATTGTGTCCGTTTACACGTTTAAGAATAATAACATTTTGTTCGTACAAATTGATAACATTAATGAATGTTAACATTTGTTGGAAAATAATTGATGAATTCTCACCCATCAAGTTCAGATTATCAACCCGTTTTTCCAATTGTGCAGAGCTTGTCTTCATCTGCTTATCAACCTTCGACTTTATGCTAAAAATACACCTGATGAATCCTGAAATAAAAATCATGAGAGATGGCAAATGGCATTAATTAATGGCTCTCTATGAAAGTTCCTCTCACAGTGTTCCAAAGTCTTCTCAAAATGAACACACCACCTTTCAGGCCAGAAATGTATTTAAAAATCTTGAAGAAATCTGTAACTTAAGTGACCGGATCATATGTTATGTTCTTTTTTTTCTTTTTTGAGTTGGGATACGTTGAAAGCAAAAGAAAATCACAGATTTGACTAATTTGATTTCTCCCGTTAACACGTTTAAGAATAATAACATTTTGTTCGTACAAATTGATAACATTAAAGAATGTTAACATTTCTTGGAAAATAATTGATAAATTCTCACCCATCAAGTTCAGATTATCAACCCGTTTTTCCAATTGTGCAGAGCTTGTCTTCATCTGCTTATCAACCTTCGACTTTATGCTAAAAATACACCTGATGAATCCTGAAAGAAAAATCATGAGAAATGGCAAATGGCATTAATTAATGGCTCTCTATGAAAGTTCCTCTCACAGTGTTCCAAAGTCTTCTCAAAATAAACACACCACCTTTCAGGCCAGAAATGTATTTAAAATATTGAAAAAATCTGTAACTTAAGTGACCGGATCATATGTTATGTTCTTTTTTTTCTTTTTTGAGTTGGGATACGTTGAAAGCAAAAGAAAATCACAGATTTGAGAAATTTGATTTCTCCCGTTAACACGTTTAAGAATAATAACATTTTGTTCGTACAAATTGTTAACATTAAAGAATGTTAACATTTCTTGGAAAATAATTGATAAATTCTCACCCATCAAGTTCAGATTATCAACCCGTTTTTCCAATTGTGCAGAGCTTGTCTTCATCTGCTTATCAACCTTCGACTTTACCCTAAAAATACACCTGAACAATTCTGAAAGAAAAATCATGAGAAATGGCAAATGGCATTAATTAATGGCTCTCTATGAAAGTTCCTCTCTCAGTGTTCCAAAGTCTTCTAGAAATGAACACACCACCTTTCAGGCCAGAAATGTATTTAAAAATCTTGAAGAAATCTGTAACTTAAGTGACCGGATCATATGTTATGTTCTTTTTTTTCTTTTTTGAGTTGGGATACGTTGAAAGCAAAAGAAAATCACAGATTTGAGAAATTTGATTTCTCCCGTTAACACGTTTAAGAATAATAACATTTTGTTCGTACAAATTGATAACATTAAAGAATGTTAACATTTCTTGGAAAATAATTGATAAATTCTCACCCATCAAGTTCAGATTATCAACCCGTTTTTCCAATTGTGCAGAGCTTGTCTTCATCTGCTTATCAACCTTCGACTTTATGCTAAAAATACACCTGATGAATCCTGAAAGAAAAATCATGAGAAATGGCAAATGGCATTAATTAATGGCTCTCTATGAAAGTTCCTCTCACAGTGTTCCAAAGTCTTCTCAAAATAAACACACCATCTTTCAGGCCAGAAATGTATTTAAAATATTGAAAAAATCTGTAACTTAAGTGACCGGATCATATGTTATGTTCTTTTTTTTCTTTTTTGAGTTGGGATACGTTGAAAGCAAAAGAAAATCACAGATTTGAGAAATTTGATTTCTCCCGTTAACACGTTTAAGAATAATAACATTTTGTTCGTACAAATTGATAACATTAAAGAATGTTAACATTTCTTGGAAAATAATTGATAAATTCTCACCCATCAAGTTCAGATTATCAACCAGTTTTTCCAATTGTGCAGAGCTTGTCTTCATCTGCTTATCAACCTTCGACTTTACCCTAAAAATACACCTGAACAATTCTGAAAGAAAAATCATGAGAAATGGCAAATGGCATTAATTAATGGCTCTCTGTGAAAGTTCCTCTCACAGTGTTCCAAAGTCTTCTCAAAATGAACACACCACCTCTCAGGCCAGAAATGTATTTAAAAATCTTGAAGAAATCTGTAACTTAAGTGACTGAATCATATGTTATGTTCTTTTTTTTCTTTTTTGAGTTGGGATCCGTTGAAAGCAAATGAAAATCACAGATTTGACTAATTAGATTTCTCCCGTTAACACGTTTAAGAATAATAACATTTTGTTCGTACAAATTGATAACATTAATGAATGTTAACATTTCTTGGAAAATAATTGATAAATTCTCACCCATCAAGGGCAGATTATCAACCCGTTTTTCCAATGGTGCAGAGCCCAGTTTCATCCGATTATCGAACATAAACTCTTTCATAAGAAAACTCATGAACAATTCTGAAAGAAAAATCATGAGAGATGGCAAATGGCATTAATTAATGGCTCTCTATGAAAGTTCCTCTCACAGTGTTCCAAAGTCTTCTCAAAATGAACACACCACCTCTCAGGCCAGAAATGTATTTAAAAATCTTGAAGAAATCTGTAACTTAAGTGACCGAATCATATGTTATGTTCTTTTTTTCCTTTTTTGAGTTGGGATACGTTGAAAGCAAAAGAAAATCACAGATTTGACGAATTAGATTTCCCCCGTTAACACGTTTAAGAATAATAACATTTTGTTCGTACAAATTGATAACATTAATGAATGTTAACTTTTCTTGAAAAATAATTGATAAATTCTCACCCATCAAGGGCAGATTATCAACCCGTTTTTCCAATGGTGCAGAGCCCAGCTTCATCCGATTATCGAACATCAAGTCTTTCATAAGAAAACTCATGAACAATTCTGAAAGAAAAATCATGAGAGATGGCAAATGGCATTAATTAATGGCTCTCTATGAAAGTTCCTCTCACAGTGTTCCAAAGTCTTCTCAAAATGAACACACCACCTCTCAGGCCAGAAATGTATTTAAAAATCTTGAAGAAATCTGTAACTTAAGTGACCGAATCATATGTTATGTTCTTTTTTTCCTTTTTTGAGTTGGGATACGTTGAAAGCAAAAGAAAATCACAGATTTGACGAATTCGATTTCCCCCGTTAACACGTTTAAGAATAATAACATTTTGTTCGTACAAATTGATAACATTAATGAATGTTAACATTTCTTGGAAAATAATTGATGAATTCTCACCCATCGAGGGCAGATTATCAACCCATTTTTTCAATGGTGCAGAGTCCAGCTTCATCCGATTATCGAACATCAACTCTTTCATAAGAAAACTCATGAACAATTCTGAAAGAAAAATCATGAGAGATGGCAAATGGCATTAATTAATGGCTCTCTATGAAAGTTCCCCTCACAGTGTTCCAAAGTCTTCTCAAAATGAACACACCACCTCTCAGGCCAGAAATGTATTTAAAATTCTTGAAGAAATCTGTAACTTAAGTGACCGGATCATATGTTATGTTCTTTTTTTCTTTTTTGAGTTGGGATACGTTGAAAGCAAAAGAAAATCACAGATTTGACAAATTTGATTTCCCCGTTAACACGTTTAAGAATAATAACATTTTGTTCGTACAAATTGATAACATTAATGAATGTTAACATTTCTTGGAAAATAATTGATAAATTCTCACCCATCGAGGGCAGATTATCAACCCGTTTTTCCAATTGTGCAGAGCTTGTCTTCATCTGCTTATCAACATTCGACTTTATCCTAAAATTACACCTGATGAATCCTGAAAGAAAAATCATGAGAAATGGCAAATGGCATTAATTAATGGCTCTCTATGAAAGTTCCTCTCACAGTGTTCCAAAGTCTTCTCAAAATGAACACACCACCTCTCAGGCCAGAAATGTATTTAAAAATCTTGAAGAAATCTGTAACTTAAGTGACCGAATCATATGTTATGTTCTTTTTTTCCTTTTTTGAGTTGGGATACGTTGAAAGCAAAAGAAAATCACAGATTTGACGAATTAGATTTCCCCCGTTAACACGTTTAAGAATAATAACATTTTGTTCGTACAAATTGATAACATTAATGAATGTTAACTTTTCTTGAAAAATAATTGATAAATTCTCACCCATCAAGGGCAGATTATCAACCCGTTTTTCCAATGGTGCAGAGCCCAGCTTCATCCAATTATCGAACATCAACTCTTTCATAAGAAAACTCATGAACAATTCTGAAAGAAAAATCATGAGAGATGGCAAATGGCATTAATTAATGGCTCTCTATGAAAGTTCCTCTCACAGTGTTCCAAAGTCTTCTCAAAATGAACACACCACCTCTCAGGCCAGAAATGTATTTAAAAATCTTGAAGAAATCTGTAACTTAAGTGACCGAATCATATGTTATGTTCTTTTTTTCCTTTTTTGAGTTGGGATACGTTGAAAGCAAAAGAAAATCACAGATTTGACGAATTCGATTTCCCCCGTTAACACGTTTAAGAATAATAACATTTTGTTCGTACTAATTGATAACATTAATGAATGTTAACTTTTCTTGAAAAATAATTGATAAATTCTCACCCATCAAGGGCAGATTATCAACCCGTTTTTCCAATGGTGCAGAGCCCAGCTTCATCCGATTATCGAACATCAACACTTTCATAAGAAAACTCATGAACAATTCTGAAAGAAAAATCATGAGAGATGGCAAATGGCATTAATTAATGGCTCTCTATGAAAGTTCCTCTCACAGTGTTCCAAAGTCTTCTCAAAATGAACACACCACCTCTCAGGCCAGAAATGTATTTAAAAATCTTGAAGAAATCTGTAACTTAAGTGACCGAATCATATGTTATGTTCTTTTTTTCCTTTTTTGAGTTGGGATACGTTGAAAGCAAAAGAAAATCACAGATTTGACGAATTCGATTTCCCCCGTTAACACGTTTAAGAATAATAACATTTTGTTCGTACAAATTGATAACATTAATGAATGTTAACTTTTCTTGAAAAATAATTGATAAATTCTCACCCATCAAGGGCAGATTATCAACCCGTTTTTCCAATGGTGCAGAGCCCAGCTTCATCCGATTATCGAACATCAACACTTTCATAAGAAAACTCATGAACAATTCTGAAAGAAAAATCATGAGAGATGGCAAATGGCATTAATTAATGGCTCTCTATGAAAGTTCCCCTCACAGTGTTCCAAAGTCTTCTCAAAATGAACACACCACCTCTCAGGCCAGAAATGTATTTAAAAATCTTGAAGAAATCTGTAACTTAAGTGACCGGATCATATGTTATGTTCTTTTTTTTCTTTTTTGAGTTGGGATACGTTGAAAGCAAAAGAAAATCACAGATTTGACAAATTTGATTTCCCCGTTAACACGTTTAAGAATAATAACATTTTGTTCGTACAAATTGATAACATTAATGAATGTTAACATTTCTTGGAAAATAATTGATAAATTCTCACCCATCGAGGGCAGATTATCAACCCGTTTTTCCAATTGTGCAGAGCTTGTCTTCATCTGCTTATCAACCTTCGACTTTATCCTAAAATTACACCTGATGAATCCTGAAAGAAAAATCATGAGAGATGGCAAATGGCATTAATTAATGGCTCTCTATGAAAGTTCCTCTCACAGTGTTCCAAAGTCTTCTCAAAATGAACACACCACCTCTCAGGCCAGAAATGTATTTAAAAATCTTGAAGAAATCTGTAACTTAAGTGACCGAATCATATGTTATGTTCTTTTTTTCCTTTTTTGAGTTGGGATACGTTGAAAGCAAAAGAAAATCACAGATTTGACGAATTCGATTTCCCCCGTTAACACGTTTAAGAATAATAACATTTTGTTCGTACAAATTGATAACATTAATGAATGTTAACATTTCTTGGAAAATAATTGATGAATTCTCACCCATCGAGGGCAGATTATCAACCCATTTTTCCAATGGTGCAGAGCCCAGCTTCATCCGATTATCGAACATCAACTCTTTCATAAGAAAACTCATGAACAATTCTGAAAGAAAAATCATGAGAGATGGCAAATGGCATTAATTAATGGCTCTCTATGAAAGTTCCTCTCACAGTGTTCCAAAGTCTTCTCAAAATGAACACACCACCTCTCAGGCCAGAAATGTATTTAAAAATCTTGAAGAAATCTGTAACTTAAGTGACCGAATCATATGTTATGTTCTTTTTTTCCTTTTTTGAGTTGGGATACGTTGAAAGCAAAAGAAAATCACAGATTTGACGAATTCGATTTCCCCCGTTAACACGTTTAAGAATAATAACATTTTGTTCGTACAAATTGATAACATTAATGAATGTTAACATTTCTTGGAAAATAATTGATGAATTCTCACCCATCGAGGGCAGATTATCAACCCATTTTTTCAATGGTGCAGAGTCCAGCTTCATCCGATTATCGAACATCAACTCTTTCATAAGAAAACTCATGAACAATTCTGAAAGAAAAATCATGAGAGATGGCAAATGGCATTAATTAATGGCTCTCTATGAAAGTTCCCCTCACAGTGTTCCAAAGTCTTCTCAAAATGAACACACCACCTCTCAGGCCAGAAATGTATTTAAAATTCTTGAAGAAATCTGTAACTTAAGTGACCGGATCATATGTTATGTTCTTTTTTTTCTTTTTTGAGTTGGGATACGTTGAAAGCAAAAGAAAATCACAGATTTGACTAATTTGATTTCCCCGTTAACACGTTTAAGAATAATAACATTTTGTTCGTACAAATTGAGAACATTAATGAATGTTAACTTTTCTTGAAAAATAATTGATAAATTCTCACCCATTGAGGGCAGATTATCAACCCGTTTTTCCAATTGTGCAGAGCTTGTCTTCATCTGCTTATCAACCTTCGACTTTATCCTAAAATTACACCTGATGAATCCTGAAAGAAAAATCATGAGAAATGGCAAATGGCATTAATTAATGGCTCTCTATGAAAGTTCCTCTCACAGTGTTCCAAAGTCTTCTCAAAATGAACACACCACCTCTCAGGCCAGAAATGTATTTAAAAATCTTGAAGAAATCTGTAACTTAAGTGACCGAATCATATGTTATGTTCTTTTTTTCCTTTTTTGAGTTGGGATACGTTGAAAGCAAAAGAAAATCACAGATTTGACGAATTAGATTTCCCCCGTTAACACGTTTAAGAATAATAACATTTTGTTCGTACAAATTGATAACATTAATGAATGTTAACTTTTCTTGAAAAATAATTGATAAATTCTCACCCATCAAGGGCAGATTATCAACCCGTTTTTCCAATGGTGCAGAGCCCAGCTTCATCCAATTATCGAACATCAACTCTTTCATAAGAAAACTCATGAACAATTCTGAAAGAAAAATCATGAGAGATGGCAAATGGCATTAATTAATGGCTCTCTATGAAAGTTCCTCTCACAGTGTTCCAAAGTCTTCTCAAAATGAACACACCACCTCTCAGGCCAGAAATGTATTTAAAAATCTTGAAGAAATCTGTAACTTAAGTGACCGAATCATATGTTATGTTCTTTTTTTCCTTTTTTGAGTTGGGATACGTTGAAAGCAAAAGAAAATCACAGATTTGACGAATTCGATTTCCCCCGTTAACACGTTTAAGAATAATAACATTTTGTTCGTACTAATTGATAACATTAATGAATGTTAACTTTTCTTGAAAATAATTGATAAATTCTCACCCATCAAGGGCAGATTATCAACCCGTTTTTCCAATGGTGCAGAGCCCAGCTTCATCCGATTATCGAACATCAACACTTTCATAAGAAAACTCATGAACAATTCTGAAAGAAAAATCATGAGAGATGGCAAATGGCATTAATTAATGGCTCTCTATGAAAGTTCCTCTCACAGTGTTCCAAAGTCTTCTCAAAATGAACACACCACCTCTCAGGCCAGAAATGTATTTAAAAATCTTGAAGAAATCTGTAACTTAAGTGACCGAATCATATGTTATGTTCTTTTTTTCCTTTTTTGAGTTGGGATACGTTGAAAGCAAAAGAAAATCACAGATTTGACGAATTCGATTTCCCCGTTAACACGTTTAAGAATAATAACATTTTGTTCGTACAAATTGATAACATTAATGAATGTTAACATTTCTTGGAAAATAATTGATGAATTCTCACCCATCGAGGGCAGATTATCAACCCATTTTTTCAATGGTGCAGAGTCCAGCTTCATCCGATTATCGAACATCAACTCTTTCATAAGAAAACTCATGAACAATTCTGAAAGAAAAATCATGAGAGATGGCAAATGGCATTAATTAATGGCTCTCTATGAAAGTTCCCCTCACAGTGTTCCAAAGTCTTCTCAAAATGAACACACCACCTCTCAGGCCAGAAATGTATTTAAAATTCTTGAAGAAATCTGTAACTTAAGTGACCGGATCATATGTTATGTTCTTTTTTTTCTTTTTTGAGTTGGGATACGTTGAAAGCAAAAGAAAATCACAGATTTGACTAATTTGATTTCCCCGTTAACACGTTTAAGAATAATAACATTTTGTTCGTACAAATTGAGAACATTAATGAATGTTAACTTTTCTTGAAAAATAATTGATAAATTCTCACCCATTGAGGGCAGATTATCAACCCGTTTTTCCAATTGTGCAGAGCTTGTCTTCATCTGCTTATCAACCTTCGACTTTATCCTAAAATTACACCTGATGAATCCTGAAAGAAAAATCATGAGAAATGGCAAATGGCATTAATTAATGGCTCTCTATGAAAGTTCCTCTCACAGTGTTCCAAAGTCTTCTCAAAATGAACACACCACCTCTCAGGCCAGAAATGTATTTAAAAATCTTGAAGAAATCTGTAACTTAAGTGACCGAATCATATGTTATGTTCTTTTTTTCCTTTTTTGAGTTGGGATACGTTGAAAGCAAAAGAAAATCACAGATTTGACGAATTAGATTTCCCCCGTTAACACGTTTAAGAATAATAACATTTTGTTCGTACTAATTGATAACATTAATGAATGTTAACTTTTCTTGAAAATTAATTGATAAATTCTCACCCATCAAGGGCAGATTATCAACCCGTTTTTCCAATGGTGCAGAGCCCAGCTTCATCCGATTATCGAACATCAACACTTTCATAAGAAAACTCATGAACAATTCTGAAAGAAAAATCATGAGAGATGGCAAATGGCATTAATTAATGGCTCTCTATGAAAGTTCCTCTCACAGTGTTCCAAAGTCTTCTCAAAATGAACACACCACCTCTCAGGCCAGAAATGTATTTAAAAATCTTGAAGAAATCTGTAACTTAAGTGACCGAATCATATGTTATGTTCTTTTTTTCCTTTTTTGAGTTGGGATACGTTGAAAGCAAAAGAAAATCACAGATTTGACGAATTCGATTTCCCCCGTTAACACGTTTAAGAATAATAACATTTTGTTCGTACAAATTGATAACATTAATGAATGTTAACTTTTCTTGAAAAATAATTGATAAATTCTCACCCATCAAGGGCAGATTATCAACCCGTTTTTCCAATGGTGCAGAGCCCAGCTTCATCCGATTATCGAACATCAACACTTTCATAAGAAAACTCATGAACAATTCTGAAAGAAAAATCATGAGAGATGGCAAATGGCATTAATTAATGGCTCTCTATGAAAGTTCCCCTCACAGTGTTCCAAAGTCTTCTCAAAATGAACACACCACCTCTCAGGCCAGAAATGTATTTAAAAATCTTGAAGAAATCTGTAACTTAAGTGACCGGATCATATGTTATGTTCTTTTTTTTCTTTTTTGAGTTGGGATATGTTGAAAGCAAAAGAAAATCACAGATTTGACTAATTTGATTTCCCCGTTAACACGTTTAAGAATAATAACATTTTGTTCGTACAAATTGATAACATTAATGAATGTTAACATTTCTTGGAAAATAATTGATAAATTCTCACCCATCGAGGGCAGATTATCAACCCGTTTTTCCAATTGTGCAGAGCTTGTCTTCATCCGATTATCGAACATCAACTCTTTCATAAGAAAACTCATGAACAATTCTGAAAGAAAAATCATGAGAGATGGCAAATGGCATTAATTAATGGCTCTCTATGAAAGTTCCCCTCACAGTGTTCCAAAGTCTTCTCAAAATGAACACACCACCTCTCAGGCCAGAAATGTATTTAAAAATCTTGAAGAAATCTGTAACTTAAGTGACCGAATCATATGTTATGTTCTTTTTTTCCTTTTTTGAGTTGGGATACGTTGAAAGCAAAAGAAAATCACAGATTTGACGAATTCGATTTCCCCCGTTAACACGTTTAAGAATAATAACATTTTGTTCGTACTAATTGATAACATTAATGAATGTTAACTTTTCTTGAAAAATAATTGATAAATTCTCACCCATCAAGGGCAGATTATCAACCCGTTTTTCCAATGGTGCAGAGTCCAGCTTCATCCGATTATCGAACATCAACACTTTCATAAGAAAACTCATGAACAATTCTGAAAGAAAAATCATGAGAGATGGCAAATGGCATTAATTAATGGCTCTCTATGAAAGTTCCTCTCACAGTGTTCCAAAGTCTTCTCAAAATGAACACACCACCTCTCAGGCCAGAAATGTATTTAAAAATCTTGAAGAAATCTGTAACTTAAGTGACCGAATCATATGTTATGTTCTTTTTTTCCTTTTTTGAGTTGGGATACGTTGAAAGCAAAAGAAAATCACAGATTTGACGAATTCGATTTCCCCCGTTAACACGTTTAAGAATAATAACATTTTGTTCGTACTAATTGATAACATTAATGAATGTTAACTTTTCTTGAAAAATAATTGATAAATTCTCACCCATCAAGGGCAGATTATCAACCCGTTTTTCCAATGGTGCAGAGCCCAGCTTCATCCGATTATCGAACATCAACACTTTCATAAGAAAACTCATGAACAATTCTGAAAGAAAAATCATGAGAGATGGCAAATGGCATTAATTAATGGCTCTCTATGAAAGTTCCTCTCACAGTGTTCCAAAGTCTTCTCAAAATGAACACACCACCTCTCAGGCCAGAAATGTATTTAAAAATCTTGAAGAAATCTGTAACTTAAGTGACCGAATCATATGTTATGTTCTTTTTTTCCTTTTTTGAGTTGGGATACGTTGAAAGCAAAAGAAAATCACAGATTTGACGAATTCGATTTCCCCGTTAACACGTTTAAGAATAATAACATTTTGTTCGTACAAATTGATAACATTAATGAATGTTAACTTTTCTTGAAAAATAATTGATAAATTCTCACCCATCAAGGGCAGATTATCAACCCGTTTTTCCAATGGTGCAGAGCCCAGCTTCATCCGATTATCGAACATCAACACTTTCATAAGAAAACTCATGAACAATTCTGAAAGAAAAATCATGAGAGATGGCAAATGGCATTAATTAATGGCTCTCTATGAAAGTTCCCCTCACAGTGTTCCAAAGTCTTCTCAAAATGAACACACCACTTCTCAGGCCAGAAATGTATTTAAAAATCTTGAAGAAATCTGTAACTTAAGTGACCGGATCATATGTTATGTTCTTTTTTTTCTTTTTTGAGTTGGGATACGTTGAAAGCAAAAGAAAATCACAGATTTGACTAATTAGATTTCTCCCGTTAACACGTTTAAGAATAATAACATTTTGTTCGTACAAATTGATAACATTAATGAATGTTAACTTTTCTTGAAAAATAATTGATAAATTCTCACTATCTCAGAGAAGCCAGTCAAGAGCTTGGGAAAAGTTTTTGACTGCTCTCTGAGAGACACAACATCTATCCAGTCGACTTGCACTGAGTTGGATGGCTGGCTGAAATCCGTGGACAAGTCAGGCCTACCTGGGAAGTTTAAAGCCTGGGTCTACCAACATGGCATTCTTCCCAGGATTCTGTGGCCCCTCCTTGTCTATGCGGTCCCTATGTCAACAGTTGAGACCCTAGAGAGGAGGGTCAGCAACCACCTCCGGAGATGGCTTGGGTTACCAAGGAGCCTGAGCAGCATTGCACTCTACGGGAACACCAACAAGCTGCAACTGCCTTTCAAATCCTTGGAGGAGGAATTCAAGGTAACTAGAGCCAGAGAAGTGGTTCAATACAGGGACTCAAGTGATCCGAAGGTGGCTAAAGCAGGGATCCAAGTGAGGACTGGCAGGAAATGGAGGGCAGAGGAAGCAGTTCAAGAGGCAGAGGCAAGGCTGCGTCACAAGAGCCTGGTGGGAGTGGTCACACGAGGTCGAGCTGGGCTAGGATCCTTTCCAACTCCCCAAATGAACACCAGGGGGAAGGAAGGGCGCCGTCTTGTTCAGGAGGAGGTGAGAGCAGCAGTGGAGGAGACAAGAACCTGCAAGGCAGTGGGAATGAAGCAACAGGGAGCTTGGACGAGATGGGAGAATGCGGTTGAGAGGAAAGTGACCTGGGCTGAGCTTTGGAAAGCCGAGCCTCACCGCATCAAATTCCTAATCCAGGCAGTGTATGATGTGCTTCCAAGCCCGTCAAATCTGCACACATGGGGCATAGCAGAGACACCAGCATGCCCATTGTGTTCCAAGCGAGGAACCCTGGAACACATCCTCAGTTGCTGTACAAGGGCACTTGGAGATGGACGGTACAGGTGGAGGCATGACCAAGTCCTGAAGACCATTGCTGAAGCCATCAGCGCAGGACTGGCGTGGTCAAAGCAGTTCCGACACTCCAAGGACACCATCGCCTTTGTCAGAGCTGGGGACAAGCCAACTTCTGCCAGAAAAACATCTGCAGGCATCCTGACGTCTGCAAGGGACTGGCAGTTGTTGGTGGACCTTGAACATCAGCTGAAGTTCCCCAGCCATATTGCAGTCACCACCCTGCGACCAGACATTGTTCTTGTGTCTGAGTCCACCAAGCAAGCTGTGCTGCTGGAGCTGACAGTCCCGTGGGAAGATCGCTTAGAAGAAGCCTTTGAAAGGAAGCTCTCCAAGTACGCAGGACTTGTCAGCGACTGTCAGCAGGCTGGTTGGAGAGCAAGGTGTTTCCCGGTGGAAGTTGGATGCAGAGGATTCGAAGGCCGTTCCTTGGTCAGAGCCTTCAGCAGTTTAGGCATCGAGGGAGTGAGAAAGAGGAGAGCCATCCGCAGTACCACCGATGCGGCAGAGAGGGCCTCAAGATGGTTGTGGCTCAAAAGAGGGGAGCCATGGAGTCATGGTAGCTAGCTAGCCATCTGGACACAAGCTGGGGTCTGATCAGCCCCGGCTGGGTCACCTGGAGGAGGGCGTATGATGTTGCGAGACCCGAAACGTCCTATGATTCCAGGAACATCACTGAAGATGTGTCCAGACTAGGCATCAGTAGATGTATGTACACAGTCACCCATCAAGGGCAGATTATCAACCCGTTTTTCCAATGGTGCAGAGCCCAGCTTCATCCGATTATCGAACATCAACACTTTCATAAGAAAACTCATGAACAATTCTGAAAGAAAAATCATGAGAAATGGCAAATGGCATTAATTAATGGCTCTCTATGAAAGTTCCTCTCAGTGTTCCAAAGTCTTCTCAAAATGAACACACCACCTCTCAGGCCAGAAATGTATTTAAAATTCTTGAAGAAATCTGTAACTTAAGTGACCGGATCATATGTTATGTTCTTTTTTTTCTTTTTTGAGTTGGGATACGTTGAAAGCAAAAGAAAATCACAGATTTGACAAATTTAATTTCCCCGTTAACACGTTTAAGAATAATAACATTTTGTTCGTACAAATTGATAACATTAATGAATGTTAACATTTCTTGGAAAATAATTGATAAATTCTCACCCATCGAGGGCAGATTATCAACCCGTTTTTCCAATTGTGCAGAGCTTGTCTTCATCCGATTATCGAACATCAACTCTTTCATAAGAAAACTCATGAACAATTCTGAAAGAAAAATCATGAGAGATGGCAAATGGCATTAATTAATGGCTCTCTATGAAAGTTCCTCTCACAGTGTTCCAAAGTCTTCTCAAAATGAACACACCACCTCTCAGGCCAGAAATGTATTTAAAAATCTTGAAGAAATCTGTAACTTAAGTGACCGAATCATATGTTATGTTCTTTTTTTCCTTTTTTGAGTTGGGATACGTTGAAAGCAAAAGAAAATCACAGATTTGACGAATTCGATTTCCCCCGTTAACACGTTTAAGAATAATAACATTTTGTTCGTACAAATTGATAACATTAATGAATGTTAACTTTTCTTGAAAAATAATTGATAAATTCTCACCCATCAAGGGCAGATTATCAACCCGTTTTTCCAATGGTGCAGAGCCCAGCTTCATCCGATTATCGAACATCAACACTTTCATAAGAAAACTCATGAACAATTCTGAAAGAAAAATCATGAGAGATGGCAAATGGCATTAATTAATGGCTCTCTATGAAAGTTCCCCTCACAGTGTTCCAAAGTCTTCTCAAAATGAACACACCACCTCTCAGGCCAGAAATGTATTTAAAAATCTTGAAGAAATCTGTAACTTAAGTGACCGGATCATATGTTATGTTCTTTTTTTTCTTTTTTGAGTTGGGATATGTTGAAAGCAAAAGAAAATCACAGATTTGACAAATTTGATTTCCCCGTTAACACGTTTAAGAATAATAACATTTTGTTCGTACAAATTGATAACATTAATGAATGTTAACATTTCTTGGAAAATAATTGATAAATTCTCACCCATCGAGGGCAGATTATCAACCCGTTTTTCCAATTGTGCAGAGCTTGTCTTCATCCGATTATCGAACATCAACTCTTTCATAAGAAAACTCATGAACAATTCTGAAAGAAAAATCATGAGAGATGGCAAATGGCATTAATTAATGGCTCTCTATGAAAGTTCCCCTCACAGTGTTCCAAAGTCTTCTCAAAATGAACACACCACCTCTCAGGCCAGAAATGTATTTAAAAATCTTGAAGAAATCTGTAACTTAAGTGACCGAATCATATGTTATGTTCTTTTTTCCTTTTTTGAGTTGGGATACGTTGAAAGCAAAAGAAAATCACAGATTTGACGAATTCGATTTCCCCCGTTAACACGTTTAAGAATAATAACATTTTGTTCGTACAAATTGATAACATTAATGAATGTTAACATTTCTTGGAAAATAATTGATAAATTCTCACCCATCGAGGGCAGATTATCAACCCGTTTTTCCAATTGTGCAGAGCTTGTCTTCATCCGATTATCGAACATCAACTCTTTCATAAGAAAACTCATGAACAATTCTGAAAGAAAAATCATGAGAGATGGCAAATGGCATTAATTAATGGCTCTCTATGAAAGTTCCCCTCACAGTGTTCCAAAGTCTTCTCAAAATGAACACACCACCTCTCAGGCCAGAAATGTATTTAAAAATCTTGAAGAAATCTGTAACTTAAGTGACCGAATCATATGTTATGTTCTTTTTTTCCTTTTTTGAGTTGGGATACGTTGAAAGCAAAAGAAAATCACAGATTTGACGAATTCGATTTCCCCCGTTAACACGTTTAAGAATAATAACATTTTGTTCGTACTAATTGATAACATTAATGAATGTTAACTTTTCTTGAAAAATAATTGATAAATTCTCACCCATCAAGGGCAGATTATCAACCCGTTTTTCCAATGGTGCAGAGCCCAGCTTCATCCGATTATCGAACATCAACACTTTCATAAGAAAACTCATGAACAATTCTGAAAGAAAAATCATGAGAGATGGCAAATGGCATTAATTAATGGCTCTCTATGAAAGTTCCTCTCACAGTGTTCCAAAGTCTTCTCAAAATGAACACACCACCTCTCAGGCCAGAAATGTATTTAAAAATCTTGAAGAAATCTGTAACTTAAGTGACCGAATCATATGTTATGTTCTTTTTTTCCTTTTTTGAGTTGGGATACGTTGAAAGCAAAAGAAAATCACAGATTTGACGAATTAGATTTCCCCCGTTAACATGTTTAAGAATAATAACATTTTGTTCGTACAAATTGATAACATTAATGAATGTTAACATTTCTTGGAAAATAATTGATAAATTCTCACCCATCAAGGGCAGATTATCAACCCATTTTTTCAATGGTGCAGAGCCCAGCTTCATCCAATTATCAACCATCGGCTTTTTCATTGGAAAACTCCTGAAGAATTCTGAAAGAAAAATCATGAGAAACGGCAAATGGCATTAATTAATGGCTCTCTATGAAAGTTCCTCTCAGTGTTCCAAAGTCTTCTCAAAATAAACACACCATCTTTCAGGCCAGAAAGGTATTTAAAAATCTTGAAAAAATCAGTAACTTAAGTGACCGGATCATATGTTATGTTCTTTTTTTTCTTTTTTGATTTGGGATACGTTGAAAGCAAGATTTGACTAATTTGATTTCTCCCGTTAACACGTTTAAGAATAATAACATTTTGTTCGTACAAATTGATAACATTAATGAATGTTAACATTTCTTGGAAAATAATTGATAAATTCTCACCCATCAGATTATCAACCCATTTTTCCAATTGTACAGAGCTTGTCTTCATCCGCTTATCAACCTTCGACTTTTTCATAAGAAAACTCCTGAACAATTCTGAAAGAAAAATCATGAGAAATGGCGAATGGCATTAATTAATTAGGCTCTCTATGAAAGTTCCTCTCACATATGTATTTTAATAAACGTTATAAAGTCTTCTCAAAATAAACACATCACATTTTAGGCCCGTAGCCAGAAATGTATTTACAAATCTGGAAAAGCTGTAACATTAGTGACCCGATCATCTGTTATGTTATTATTATTTTTTGTTGAGTTGGGACACGTTAAAACCAAAAGAAAATCACAGGATTTACAAATTCCTGTGGTGGAAAGGGGCGTGGCTTAGCGCTGGGAACGGGGAAGCGGGAGCAGTGACCTCACGGGGTTGAAGCACCACGCAGGCCTTGCATTCACGCAGATGTACGACGGTGGTGTGCATCCTGTCGGGAATGTCAGCTGGTGAACCCACCGGCCAGCTGCGACCCCTGCCACTTATGAAGGTTCCGTTCTAACTGATGGCTATGAACCTCATGGAGCCGCTGGGCAGAAGCGCACGGGGGCACCGCTTGGCGATCAGTCTTGCCTTGACGTCGGGTGGGTGGTTCATACTAGGGAGACGTATCTGGAGCAGTTGTTGTTGGAAAGTTCATTCCATTATTTTTCTTCCAGTTGACCTCACATCCCATTTGCCGTTCTGATTGATTGATTGATCTTGATCTCAAATCTCATTGGCTGTTGCCAGTGTAATCGCCAATCTCAGGAGATATGTAAACCAGGATATAGTTTAACACGTAGTGAAATACTTCTCAATCTTTTAGAATACCTAGTCATTGAGACTCAAAGCTCATCAGATGAGTCACACTGCTCACATTCATCATCAATTTCAGCTCTGGCTTCTGGCAAAAATATGAAGAAGGGAGGGTGGGAAGGAGGTAAAGAGAAGCCTGGAGGTAGCGTAACAAAGAAGAGCCAAGACTCTTCTTATTTTCAGAACTGTCCAGACACAACATGCCTGTTCTGCAACCTGTCCCTGTGAAAAGGTGATCAATCGAACTCTGAAATGTCTGCAAACACCTCCTCAAACCGTTCATGCCTTATTTCAATATATAAACATCACATTACATGAATTAAGCAATGGCCTTTGTCCAAAGTGACTTACAATAGTGCATTCAACATAGGTAGCCAAGAGAACTATGATTCATCATCACCCACACCCACACTCTCACGCTCACCCTCTGGTGGAGATGATGCAGGATTTGTGGTGTAAATCAAGAAAATGCATGTGTATTTCATATAAATAATACATATATTTGGGTAAATTTAGAAGTATTCAGAATGTATTCATGTGTTCAAAGTGTTCCCATGTACCCCACCCTTTAGATCAGGGGTCCCCAGCCGCGGACCGGTACCGGGCCGTGGAGGTGTTACTGCCGGGCCGCAAAACAGCTGTGTGTTTATCATCATATTTGACTCAAATCATTTGAGTATAGTTGAACGGCGGGCGGTATAATAGAGATTATATATATAGTATAATCTATATATATAGATTATATAGCGGTATATATGGGCGGTATAATCTATATATATATAGATTAAATATATATCGGCGGCATAACGAGAGACTTTCAGTTGCACGCGCTACTAAAGAGACTACGCGCTAGTGACGTGTCCGTCGCAAACGAGACGGTTTTTTTTTACGGGTGCTCCGCGTACATGCGCGTTTATACTGAAATCGAGCCCTGCCGTTTTGTTAGGGGTGTGTGTTGACAACACACTTTGACCGGTCCGCGAAAATTGACAACCGGTCCGCGAGATTTTTTTCATGTATCTGCCGGTCCGTGGCACAAAAAAGTTTGGGAACCCCTGCTTTAGATCATTTTAGTGTTGACACAAATGTATTTGCTCAGTAGTTAAGAAAGTGTTCACAAAACGTAGCTGGAGGCCGCGGAGGAGTGTATTGGGGAATAGATGGTGCCGGAGGAAAAAACAAGCTGTCGCGGATAGATAACAATCGAGAAGCCCGGACTGGCGGAAGAAAACTGGACAGGATGACGAGAATGACGAGAAGGACCAAGCAACGACCAGGCAGAGTTTATAGAGGATAAATATGTGTTTGTAGCGGAGAAGCGGGAGAGTTTTGGGTGAACTACTGTCAGGCAGATTTATTGGTTATCCAGTCTGTCGGTTGGAGATCTCGGGCTCCCTGTTCCATGGAAGATTGTATTGAATTGTATTGTATCTCAACAGTTTTTTATTAAATCTTTTATAATTCTTAATTCTCTTTTGATTAGTTTGTTACACACGGGTCTTCTCCTTTTCCCCGGTTGGAGCACAGTTAATACGTTGTCACGGGAGAGCGAGGAACGAGGAACGGGGACTTCGGAGGTGAACCCAAATGCCGATGACACACGTATCAAAATAAAGAGTCTTTACTGAAAAAGTAACAGCAGTAACACAAAAATCCTCAAAAGCAAAAGACCTGATTACAAAAAACCTGACGGTAGCATGACGTTGAAACATGAACGAGTAAGAACTGTAACATGAAACAAGTACAAGTCTCAAAACATGAAACAAGTACCAGTCTAACAACCAACAAAACAGTATATAATGAACTGGCGCCAAACAAAAGAAGACGCCTAAGGAACATAACGGGTGGAAACAAGGAGGTCCGAGGCAGCCAATAAGACGGGCAGGAAAACATGAGGGGGAAGATCACGGTGATGCGCTGCAGCTGTGGGGGAGAACTAACAAGGGGGCGTGGCTATCAGGACGAGGGCTGGGGAAATGGTGACATGAATGCGGGACGTGAGAGGGGACGTGGCTACCTGGACGAGGGCTGGAGAAACTGACATGAATGTGGAACGTGAGAGGGGACGTGGCTACCTGGACGAGGGCTGGGGAAACTGACATGAATGTGGAACGTGAGAGGGGACGTGGCTACCTGGACGAGGGCTGGGGAAACTGACATGAATGTGGGACGTGGTAGGGGATGTGGCTATCAGGACGAGGGCTGGGGAAATGGTGACATGAATGCGGGACGTGAGAGGGGACGTGGCTACCTGGACGAGGGCTGGAGAAACTGACATGAATGTGGAACGTGAGAGGGGACGTGGCTACCTGGACGAGGGCTGGGGAAACTGACATGAATGTGGAACGTGAGAGGGGACGTGGCTACCTGGACGAGGGCTGGGGAAACTGACATGAATGTGGGACGTGGTAGGGGGCGTGGCTATTCGGGCGAGGGCTGGGGAAATGGTGACATGAATGCGGGACGTGATAAGGGGGCGTGGTGATCCGGGTGAGGCCTGGGGAAACGGTGACAGGAATGCGGAATGTGAAAAGGGGGCGTGGCTATCCGGGTGAGGGCTGGGGAAACGGTGACAGGAATGTGGGATGTGATAAGGGGGCGTGGCTACCTGGGCGAGGGCTGTGAACGCGGGGAGGCAGGACTGCCAATCCTGACATACGTGTATCTGAGGATCGGACGATTACAGCGAAGATCTGAACACAACAGTTCCAACCCCATTTTTATATACCAATTTCCCTAAAGGCTCAGTCACACATCCCTGATTTATATTGCCGTCCTTGATAGGACCATTCCCAATTAAAATTTGTCAAAAAAGTTTCCCAACTGTTATGGGACACACTAAACTGTCGGGAGTGCTTGGCCGACCTCTCGGACCTTTACCGATCCGTAGAACTCTGTAACGAACGTATTCGACTGCGTTCAGACAATGATAGGACATTCTAGATCATTGAGGATAGTAATCCGACGTGTGTGAACCTGCATGGCTATGCACAGCTCCAACGTCATCATCAAGTTTGCTGACGACACGTCAGTGATGGGCCTGATCGCCGGCGACGACGAGACGGCCTACAGGGAGGTCGGATCGCTGGAGCAGTGGTGCCAGAACAGCCTCGCCCTCAACGTCAAGAAGACCAAGGAGCTGATCATGGACTTCAGGAAGCAGAGAGGAGCCCTATCTCCATCGACGGCAGTAGAGAGGGTCAGCAGCTTCAAGGACCTCACATGGTCCACGCACACCACACACATGGTGAAAAGGGCCCAACAATGCCTGTATTTCCTCAGGCGTCTGACATATTGCTCTCAATATTGACATATTGCTCTTTTTCTGTGCCAACATATTGCATTTTATAAATTGCATTTTTATTTAAAAAAAATTACTTTATTTTTTACTTATTTTTTTTCTATTCAGTTTTATTAAATTTTTATTTTATTTAAACTTATATATATAATCTATATAATCATATATAAACTGCTGTCTGTCGTCGGGTATTGCACATAATATTTTCACTCACTGCTTTAAACTTGACTTGACTTGACTTGTGTCAACAATTGCATAACTTACCTACAATTTATAACCCGCGTATGCCAGCGTATAGCTCATACATAGATTAGAATAGGACAATATAGATCCGTACATATACGCCAAATATAGATACGGACTTGTCCCTGCCTGCCTTGCGATTGACGTCATTGGGTTATACCCGCTACCTTTTTAGAACTGCCACTAAAGATACTGCTCCGTGTCTGTAGCCACGGCCTAACGATAATTCCCCATCCCTAACCGTCGTGCTATCAACACTCATCTGACTGTCTCTCTCCCCTTTGTCCATCACCATGTCGATGAGACAACGTGCTCCATCCACGTTTAATGTCCTCTGTGCTCAAAATGCTCTTCAGCAAAAGGTCATCCAGGAGACCATTGATAACAGAGATTGAAGCTGTCTGCGTGAATGCAGTGCGGATCATTGAAAGCTCTAGTCTAGACTATAGAGCACAAACCAAAAGGTAGGACAAATATGAAATGACGGGAGAGTAAACCGTGATAGTTTAGGCAGGGTGTTCGACACATTGTTATGAAATGTAGGTGTAGCTGTAGTAGGTGAGGCTACACAAAAAAGGAATCTTGACAATGCCCTTAATCGTTCGTTTCTCAACACTGCTCATCTAATCTGGAATTACTGACTATCAAGTGTCGCGCTTTTTACTTACCGAGGGAAATCTCCGCTTTTCTCATGTCCGACCAGACAGAACAAGACTCTTGATCACTGCTACACCACCATCAAGCATGCTTATCGCACTGTTGCGAGGCCGGCTTTCGGCAAATCAGACCATGCCTCTGTGTTTCTACTTCCAGCTTACAAGTAGAAATCACTGGCTGGAGTGTATTCAAGACCACTGACCTTGATGTGTATGCAGATCATGTCACAGCATACATTAACAGGCTAGTGGAGGAATGCATCCCGACCAGGTCTGTTCGCTCATTCCCGAACTGCAAACCATGGATGAATGCTGACATACGGAAAAAACTTAAGGAACAGAGTACCGCTTTCACAACAGGCGACTCTAGCAGAGTCTAACCTACCAGATGAACACGTTTTTTGCTCGCTTTGAAAGGGACCATGAGCCGACCAACAACTTGAACACCCACCCAGAGGACTACGTTCTACAACTGTCCAAGTCCGAGGTCCGCAGAACCTTCAGGAGGGTGAAGGCAGGGAAGGCAGCCGGCCCAGAGGGAGTTCCATCCCGCATCTTCAAGACCTTCGCCGACCAGCTGGCTCCTGTGTTTACCGACATCTACAATGCATCACTACAACAGTCTGTAGTCCCAGCGTGCTTCAAAGCGACAACCATTGTGCCGTTACCCAAAAAGACCAAGGTAACATGCCTCAATGACTATCGTCCAGTGGCTTTAACACCCATAGCCATGAAGTGCTTGGAGAAACTCGTAATGTCGCATATAAACTGTTCCATCCCAGAGACCCTAGACCCACTCCAGCTTGCATACAGACCAAACAGGTCTGTAGATGACACCATTTCCCTGGCACTACACACGGCCCTGCAGCACCTAGACAGGAGGGACACCTACGTCAGACGGCTGTTCATTGACTACAGCTTGGCATTCAACACCATTGTTCCCTCCAAGCTGGTCCTGAAACTGAGGGACCTAAGTCTTGGCGCCCCCATCTGTAACTGGATTATGGACTTCCTGACGGGCAGGCCTCAAGTGGTGAATATTGGGAACAACATCTCATCCACTCTGGTTCTCAACACCGGAGCACCCCAAGGCTGCTGCCTCAGTCCCCGGCTGTACACACATGACTGTACTGCCACACACAGAAATAATCGGATTATCAAGTTTGCAGACAACACCACAGCCATCGGCCTGATAAATGGGGTCGACAAAACAGCGTACAGAGATGAGGTAGTCCAGCTGACGCAATGGTGTGAGGACAACAGCCTCACACTGAATGTCAGCAAGACCAAGGAGCTCATCGTGGACTTCAGGAGCCACCGGGGCACCGACGCAACCATCAGCCTGGACAGGTCACCGGTGGAAGTCGTCAGCTGCTCCCGTTTCCTTGGACTACAGATTTCCGATGACCTGGCATGGACCCGCAACACAGAGGTCATGTTAAAGAAGGCACACCAGCACCTCTATGCTCTGCGGAGCCTCAGAAAAAGCGGAATAGGCCAGAGGTGGCTAGTGAACTTCTACCGTGGCACCGTAGAGAGCGTCCTGACGAATGGTGTCTCTGTGTGGTACGGCAACACCACTGCACGGGACAAGAAAGCCATCCAGAAGGTCGTGAGGACGGCAAAGAAGATCATCAGGTGTGCACTTCCATGCATTGAGGAGATCTTTAGGACCAGATGTCGGAAGAAGGCCATGTCCATCATAAAGGACTTCAACCAGCCTGGGCACCATCTCTTCTCCCACCTACCGTCTGGTCGCCGGTTATGCAGCATCCGTACAACAAGGACTACCAGGTTTAAGGATAGTTTTTATCCACAGGCAGTGCGCCTACTTAACTGCTAGGAGTGCTGCCACTTTCACTTTCATAACATTGTCATTAACATTACACTTACATACTTTGCTGGACTCATAACAGTTACTGCACTGTACTGCACTGTATTCATGATGCTGCTGCACTACTGGCACTTTAAATGCTTTAAAATATTTTTGTAAAAAACATGTACATATCGTTTAAGTCACTTTGCTGCTCTTTTTTGGTTTATTTTATTGTACATATTATTTGGATTTTTATGGTGTTGTTTTGGAGATTTATACTGCGGGAGGGAATGGGGAGTAAGCATGCCTATGTACTTATTACAAATGGCAAATAAAGATATTGTATCTTGCCATCAGACGAGGAGCTCATTCAGAAAGCTGCAGCTTGTTTGGTGTTCAACTGACCCATGTTCTCCCACACCCTTCTCTACCCTGCTCCGGTCTCTACACTGGATCCCTGTAGCTGCTCGCATCCAGTTCAAGACCCTGGTGATAGCCTACAGAGCAGTGAAAGGAACAGCTCCTTCCTACCATCAGGCAATGGTCAAGCCTTACATCCTTCATCACAACATGCCCGTCCACTCTGCTACTTCAGGGTGTCTGATTGCCATTGCTTGGGGGCCCTTGCGGCCGATCTACGTGGTCACCGCTTTTCTCTGTCCTGGCCCCAAAGTGGTGGAATGAAGTCCCCACAGATGTCAGGACTGCAGAGTCACTGCCCATTTTCCGCCGCAGGCTGAAAACTCACCTCTTCAGGAAACACTACCCGGATCCTTCTACCTAGCGTGTCCTCTCATCACATTTTACTAGCATCTTACTAAATTGTTTGTTTGCTTGTTAGTTAATTAGATATTGTTGTATAGTTTGCCAACTTATTGTACTTTTACCTGTGCACTGTTTCGGTTCTTAGAGTCTTGTTAGGAATGAAATGCACTTTTGACTTCTGGTGACGTTGTTCTTTTTCCTACCTTTGTTGAACACACTAGTGTCGTTTTGGACAAATTGCTGCTAAATGACTGTAATGTAATGTAATGTAAAGAATAGCAGGAGCCATATGACTAACCCACAATATATAACAATGTGTTACCAAAATCACTAGTGAAGACCAAAAGCAAAAACCATGCTCCAAAATACAAAACATGGAAAATTGGCACCATTAACATCCAAACTGGTAAAGAAGCTGGTAAACTATTCTCTGTAGCTAAGGAGGCATTAAGGGCAGGATAAGACATTTGTGGATTACAAGAAGTAAGACAGCTAAATTATGGCACAGAAATCATAGTCATTAACAACGACAGTAAATATGAATATCATTGGTCAGGATACACTAGGAAGCATGAAGCAGGAGTAGGTATACTCATAGGAGTATGTCAAGACAGTGATTGAAGAGGTCAATTATATCAATGCCAGACTCTTGACTGCTTCAGTGGTCTACTACGGACACCGACTTAAGGTAATCATCGCATACGGTCCTCCCAACTGTGAAAATTACACCATGACAAGGGAACAACAAAATAATGCTTTCTACAATGATCTCCGAAAAGCCACTGCCCGAGATAACAAACACCAAAAGCTTGTGGTCCTAGCAGATATGAACGCCACAACTGACCTAAGTTTAAAATTGTCGAAATCCGATGGAAGTGACATCAGCAACAACATCAACCACATCGACAATGAGGCTCTTCAATTTCTGCACATCACACAAACTATGCATCAGTAACACATTCTTCAAACATAAGGCCATCCATCGATACAGCTGGTACTCAGGTACCAGCGTACTTAGTGGTCAGAGACTATCAGCAGAGGATTTCTATAAAATAGCTCTTAAGATGGAGGTCTAGATATGATCAATCACTGATTACCCAATATTTGCCAACAGCAGATAGAGATAAACACTTGATATAGTTCCAAGTGAAAGCTACCCATAATGCAAAGCAGTAAAGGTGTGCATAGATATTTTTATGATGTAAGTCTGTTTAATATGTAAGGGTGACAAATAAAGGAATTCTGATTCCGACAGATTCATGACAGTATCATTTGCAGCTGAAAAAAGCCACAAACACAATGTTCGCGATTACCCCCCCCCCCCCCCCCCCACCCCCCCTGGACTTCACTATGTTCGCGGACCGGTCGTAAATTTTCGCGGAACGGTTGTCAAAGTGTGTCAACACACACCCCTAACAAAACGGCAGGGCTCTACTTCTGTATAAACGCGCATGTACGTGGAGCACCGTAAAACAACCGGCTCGTTCGCGGGTGCGCGCCGGCTCCCGTCGTTCACTTAAAAGAGCCGACTCTTTGAGCCGGCTCGTTCGCGACCGACACATCACCAGCGCGTAGTCTCTTTAGTAGCGCGTGCAACTGAAAGTCTCTCGTTATGCCGCCGATATATATTTGATCTATATATATAGATTATACCGCCCATATATACCGCTATATAATCTATATATATAGATTATACTATATATATAATCTCTATATATAGATTATACCGCCCGCCGTTCACCTATACTCAAATTATTTGAGTCAAATATGATGATAAACACACAGCTGTTTCGCGGCCCGGCAGTAACACCTCCACAGCCCGGTACCGGTCCGCAGCCCGGCAGTTGGGAACCCCTGTTCTAGTTAACTAGGTAGCAGTGGGGGTTACTAGTGTTGTAGTTAACTAGGTAGCAGTGGGGGTTACTAGTGTTCTAGTTAACTAGGTAGCATTGGGGATTACTAGTGTTCTAGTTAACTAGGTAGCAGTGGGGGTTACTCACCCAATCCATTGCACTGACTACTAGTGAGTTTGTGTTGTGATTCTCAACAACATTCAAATGTATTTCCGTGTTTCAAAAGAAAAGTCAGAACATGTTGATTGGGATTGGGTTTGTCGTTGATAATATAGTCATCTACACGCTGTAGTAGGTGAGGCTATTTTTAGACCGGTTAGGTAGGTTAGGTTTTGATTTGTTTTATATCCTGGTGACAACCCTGCAAGTATGATATTGGTTATGGGCCAGTTACTGAAATGCCACGTTGTCATATCAATTATCATACATATTGTTCATAACCAGGTAAACCAGCTATATATACTAACTGCCTCTAAGAAAATGTAAAGGTCCTGAATAAAGCTTGTGCTTGTAGTGGATTATTAAACATGTTTTAAAAGGTACATGGTACAATCTAAAGAAATTAAATTCCCTGAAATGTATATAGTTTGAAGAAGTTGAACACAGTTTATACCAATCTACAAAATATATTTCTAATATCAAATATATACAACTCCAACCTGCTTCCCATGGCCCGCAAGTGGTAATGCCTGATCCTTACATTCAAGTGAAACAATATACCGTTTAGTTATTTCCCCTAGTTTACGCTTTCAACACTGAAGTATTTTTTTTAATGTATTATTATTATTATTATTATTAATAATAACGTGTGCATAGATATTTGTATTATGTAAGGCCGTTTAATATGTAAGGGTGACAAATAAAGGAATTCTGATTCCGACAGATTCACGACAGTATCATTTGCAGCTGAAAAAAGTCACTCACAATGTTCGCGATCGCGATTACCCCCCCCCCCCCTGGACTTCACGATGTTCGCGACCCCCCCCCCCCCCCCCCCCCCCCCTCGGACGGTGATAGTGGGGGCTCTAGTCTCTAGCTGTTATTTGGGGGTCGCGGGCTGAAAGGTGAACCCCTGGTCTAGACTATAGAGCACAAACCAAAAGGTCGGACAAATATGAAATGACGGGAGTGTAAACCGTGATAGTTTAGGCAGGGTGTTCGACACATTGTTATGAACTGTTCTCCTCAGAATACATCAGAACCGTTTATCGTACCAACTTAGTGTCTCACAACGTATCACATCAAGAAGACATTTGTCTCATTGACCACTCATAATAAAGAAATTAAACTAACTATGTTTTTCGTTTGTCGTTGATAATATAGTCATCTACACGCTGTAGTAGGTGAGGCTACACAACAAAGGAATCTTGACAATACCCCTAATCGTTCGTTCAAATAGTTTCTAGTTCAGATCAAAACGTCTAAAACCAAATGTGTATCATACCGTATTGGACAACATTTAATCGTAATCACGGATTACCTGCCATACTGATGTGACGTCTTCTCTCCGATTCAATGCAGCCTACCTGTTGCTTTTAACTCACACACTTCCTGATTTGTAGACGTTAGGTAGGTTAGGGTTTGATTTGTTTTATATCCTGGTGACAACCCTGCACGTGTCATATTGGTTATGGGCCAGTTACTGAAATGCCACGTTGTCATATCAATTATCATATATATTGTTCATAACCAGGTAAACCAGCTATATATACTAACTGCCTCTAAGAACACGTACAAAAAGGTCCTGAATAAAGCTTGTGCTTGTAGTGGATTATTAAACATGTTTTAAAAGGTACATGGTACAATCTTAAGAAATTAAATTCCCTGAAATGTATATAGTTTGAAGAAGTTGAGCACAGTTTATACCAATCTACAAAATATATTTCTAATATAAAATATATACAACTCCAACCTGCTTCCCATGGCCCGCAAGTGGTAATGCCTGATCATTACATTCAAGTGAAACAATACCGTTTAGTTATTTCCCCTAGTTTACGCTTTCAACACTGAAGTATTTTTTTTTTATGTATTATTATTATTATTATTATTGTTAATAATAACGTTTGCATAGATATTTTTATGATGTAAGTCCGTTTAATATGTAAGGGTGACAAATAAAGGAATTCTGATTCCGACAGATTCACGACAGTATAATTTGCAGCTGAAAAAAGGCACACACACAATGTTCGCGATCGCGTTTATCCCCCCCCCCCCCCCCCTGGACTTCACGATGTTACCCCCCCCCCCTGGACGGTGATAGTGGGGGCTCTAGTCTCTAGCTGTTATTTGGGGGTCGCGGGCTGAAAGGTGAACCCCTGGTCTAGACTATAGAGCACAAACCAAAAGGTCGGACAAATATGAAATGACGGGAGTGTAAACCGTGATAGTTTAGGCAGGGTGTTCGACACATTGTTATGAACTGTTCTCCTCAGAATACATCAGAACCGTTTATCGTACCAACTTAGTGTCTCACAACGTATCACATCAAGAAGACATTTGTCTCATTGACCACTCATAATAAAGAAATTAAACTATGTTTTTCGTTTGTCGTTGATAATATAGTCATCTACACGCTGTAGTAGGGGAGGCTATTTTTAGACCGGTTAGGTAGGTTAGGTTTTGATTTGTTTTATATCCTGGTGACAACCCTGCAAGTGTCATATTGGTTATGGGCCAGTTACTGAAATGCCACGTTGTCATATAAATTATCATACATATTGTTCATAACCAGGTAAACCAGCTATATATACTAACTGCCTCTAAGAAAACGTAAAGGTCCTGAATAAAGCTTGTGCTTGTAGTGGATTATTAAACATGTTTTAAAAGGTACATGGTACAATCTAAAAAATTAAATTCCCTGAAATGTATATAGTTTGAAGAAGTTGAACACAGTTTATACCAATCTACAAAATATATTTCTAATACAAATTATGTACAACTCCAACCTGCTTCCCATGGCCCGCAAGTGGTAATGCCTGATCATTACATTCAAGTGAAACAATATACCGTTTAGTTATTTCCCCTAGTTTACGCTTATATTATATACTATATATTACGCCATATAAGGGGGTACCTGAGGGATACAGCTTAGTACAAATGTACTAAACATTATATCATCGATTACTTTCAACTCAAAACAACAGACCAGTTGTGAATTGCAGGACTGATCAAAACAGTCCATTGTAATTCCAATGTAAGACATTCCCTTTTAGTTCCCTCAGGAAAGGGATATGGCCTGATGTTGTCATGTTGGCCATACTCAGAGGACCAGGAAACATTCAGACAGCTTCACAGTTTCAGGATCTTTGGTCCCTCGCTTGCATTTTGGTCCATCACAGGTTCTTTGTTGCCTTCTTTCAATGGTCGACCTGTACGGCACCATTGGCATCTGCGAAGGCCATCGTCGTGTCATTGAACGGAGCCATTTATCATGTCTGAGGAAGCAAACAACAGACAGGAAATGAGTGCACGTCAGTGTTCATCCCAAACAAAACATCCCTCTGTGCTGTTTGACATCAGATCACAGACGAGGTCTTCATTGCACTCCCCCTTACTTCCAATCCATGTATATATTTAACTTATACAGTTTTGTACTTTTTTACTTTAATCCTATTTTTATAACTGCTGTCTGTCGTCGGGTATTGCACATAAGATTTTCACTCATTGCTTATACTTGTATGTGTGTATGTGTGAAGTGACAATAAACTTGACATGTGGCTGTGGGCATCATTTAACAGTGAATGCCAACTGAACACAAGGTCTGTATGACGTTATAAAGAGGTGAGGTGTTAAAAGGAGGTGTGCGTGCATGCGTGCGTGTGTGTGAAGTATGTTACCTTTCAACAACTGATGAGCCTCACACGACAGGTCCTTCAGATCCTCCAGACTGCTCAGCAGGTGCTGTGCTGTGGCCTCTCCTCATGGCCTTCGGTTCTTCCACAGCACCAACATCTTCAGCTTCTGCATGGACACACTCGTCTGTCACTCTGCCTTGATGTTGTCCAGATCTGTGATGCTCAGCTTCAGGTAGATGGCCGCCTGCTCCCACTCCTGTCCCAGCGTTTCGGCTACCTGTAGGAGCTGCTTATCGGACAGAGCCTTGGTTTTTCTGTTTCCGTCTGGGTGAGAAGAGACAGAAGGGAGCAGGCAGGTCATATTAAAGCTTTACCCTTCGGAGAACGCATCATAGAGGTCGCGCCATTTTACCAAGACAGAGCTCAGCTGTCATGGTTGAAACTTGTTTTCATCCCAAACCAGATGCAGGCTGTCTCGAATGTATCAAGAGTACCAATTTCAAGTTTGTAGGGTGAACAATCGTCTCATTCCAAAGACCAAGATGGCCTCACCTGACTCATCCATGCAGCGAGATTTCTTATTGGCCACTTCTTCTTCTGATGCCCTGCTACTTTCTGGCCCCCATTTCCTGCAGAAAATGGGAAGTCATGGGTGTGATAAGGGTTTTGGGTGACTGGAGAACCTGTACCATAGCCTCTACGTGGTATCTCTCTATATTGAAGAACAGCACCGCCAGACAAGGAACAAGGCACCACCTACACAACAACACAACAAACCCTTACCTCCTGTGGTTTGACAATGTAAAAGGAGGAGGCTGTTCGAAGAAGGCCTCAAAGTCACCCTTTAGCTTGATGATTTCCAAGGTGAATTTAAATTCCTGGACACACAAACACACACACAAATCAGTTTCTAAAATGAAAATATCTAATCAAAATTTGAATGGGAACATGAATGAAAACATGCCTCCACTACACAGGTGCACGGCAACACACAGCCCTTGGGGCTGATGTCTCGTTCCGGCTCGCTGATGAGCTGGTACTTCTTGGTGTCCAGATTGCACCCTTCGCCTCCTCCCAAGGATAAAAATAATATTATGCTTCCTCACCGGGCGGGTGTGTTGGGGTCCTGGGGCCGGGAAGAGAGGAGGAAAGGAGGGCGGGAGGGAGGAAAAAGAGGGCAGGAGGGGGAGGGAGGGAGAGAGTTAGGGAGAGGAAGGAAGGGGTGGGTGTGCCACGCCTCACCCCTCCTTAAGCACAGTGCATACTCGGGAGAGAATTTAAAATCAGCACACACACACACACACACACACACACACACACACACACACACACACACACACACACACACACACACACACACACACACACACACACACACACACACACACACACACACACACACACACACACACACACACACACACACACACACACACACACACACACACACACACACACACACACACACACACACACACACCCACACACACCCACACACACCCACACACACCCACACACACCCACACACACCCACACACACCCACACACACCCACACCCCGACGTCTACACTCACTGTAATCGCCCCTTAGAGATGTTCCTTGGAGTAACCTTGTCATAGTCAGAAGTCTGTTGGAAGAGAACCAATACAAAACTAAACCTTAACAACCATAACAATGAATAGATCAAATGATCACTATCCAAGAAAGGGTTTTATTCACCTGCTGAGCCGCTTTGCATTTTTCGCACTGGGGCTTGAAGTGCATCTCCTCTTTGGGGGTACAGTGGTAGGGGTACAGTGGTAGGCTGCTTTTGGGAGAATATACAATATATTTTATTACTATAATGTACAAACTCATCCCTGTACAAAAGAAGGTAAGAATACTGGAGAGTGTGTGTGTGTGTGTGTGTGTGCGCTGATTGCATTCAAAGAGAGTAAAGAATCCATCCCTAAATGTGGAAAGATCAATCTCATCTTCTGAAGTATCCCATGAAATGTACTTTTGTTCGGTTCGATTGGTGGTTCCTGCTTTGAGGTCAGCGAAGTCAAATCATTTTGACCAATTGTATTCAGTGTTAATATTATGAAAAAAAACTCTGGTGCTGATCACAATAAATTAGGCGTCAAAACACTTTTTGTCACAGCTTTTAAAAATGTTAATCTACTAAATAATGATTTCCTTTTTCAAAGCACAAATGGCAAATGGTGATATAGAATAAAAAGTTGCCTTGCTTTGCCTCGCTGTAATGTGAAGTCACACAGACGTCACACCTCACTCACCTTGAGACATATCCTCTCCTGCCCGCCCATCTGAAAGAATACATCAAGGGGTAAACGGTGAGATACTGTTAACACAGACGGTGAAACATTTAGCATGGAAAAGCGCTAAATGAGGCACCGCGTCTCCCCGCGTTTGCCAACAGGAGGAGTGGCACGCCTCACCTTCATCCTCTCCATCCCGCTCCCCGCTGGCTTCTGGCAGAACACACACGCAGAAGAGAGAGTAAGGGAACGTCCAGGAGGTACAGTATGTAGCAAGGAGCAACAAGAAAGAGAGGGAGAGAGAGATGACAAATAAACAGGTAAAAAGACGGGTAGTGAGGCTCCACCACATAGATGTCGAAAGAAAGCCATCTCCATCACTAAGGACCGCAACCACCCTGGGCACCACCTCTTCTCCCCCCTACCGTCGCCGGTTACGCAGCATCTGTACAAGGACGGATTTTTGATCCATAGGCTGCCACCATCATAACATTGTCATTAACATTACACTATGATACTTTGCTGGACTTTCTGGACTCATCAGTTACTGCACTGTTCTGCACTGTATTCATGATGCTGCTGCACTACAAAATGCTTTTTGCACAATTCAATACATGTACATATCATCCATCAGTCCATTTGTTGTTCTTTTCATGTTCATTTTTATTGTGTATAGTATTTTTATAATACTGTGTTTTAGAAATTCATACTGCGGGAGGGAATGGGGAGTAGGCATTCCATTGTACTTGTTATAATATAATAACAATAAAAATCTTGAATGAATCACTGTGTCCCGACTGTGAAACATTGCCAGTTGACTGCTAAATGGATTGAACTCTTCCAGTCTCTGCTTGGCTTGCCTTTAGGGAGGACCTGAGAGTGAACTCATTGATTAACGGCAATTACTAAATAACTGCTCCATGTTGTTCCTCAGGAAGTTCCAAGTATTTAATGTCCATTTTATAAACAGGTTTCTAAAATGTTGTTTTTCATGATATTACCTGAGCCACTGCCGTCCACTTCCAGTAGGTTTCCTGAGACAACACAAGATGGCCCAGTTAGTTAGTAAGTACTTACTACTACCAACAAACTACTTCTTAGTTACTCAGTTAAAGCTCACTTAGTTAACTTAAAATCTCAACTTAAACTTAAAAAACATCCGGTAATATATAATCATTTCCATTTCCAATAGTTCTCACTGAATTATTACCGGAGAAAGTGTCACAACTCAGTGGGTAGGTTGGACCCCGAACGCAGACAGAGACCAGAGAGGGGAGAACAGTGGTTTTATTTGGCACAGAACACAAGCGCATGTAATGTCAAAGATAGGCGATGGTCAGGTTACCGGGAGGTCGAGGTGCGTCGTACCGACAGGTAGTAGATGGGCGTAGCTCCGGAACTGATGAAGGGCTGGAACGGCAGACGGACGGGCTATCTCTCCGATAGTCCGCAGCAGGGTGATCAGAACCAGGGAAGAGTGTCACCTGGGGACTGGTAGCGTACATGAGGTTACACACAGTACGAACGAGCGACGTCTCTAACTGACGCCGCGGTATAAATAGCCCCCAGGTGAGATCATTGGAAATCAGCCACGGTAATGGTTGGCAGGTGCGTGTGTGTGCGCCCCCAGCGCACGCGGCCTGGCCACGCCCCCTGTCAACCACCGAAACCGTGACAGAAAGCGCATCAAAAACCATAAGATAACTCTAGGGGAGGTGGGAACAGCCACCGAAACTACCCAAACGTTGACATGACTCCACATTCAAATGATAGGGAAGTAGAATGGTAATGATAAACAAATACAAAGGGGTGAGAGAGGAGAAGAGGAACGGTGAGAGACCGTGGGTTTAAAAAAAACGTGTTATAAAATCAAGCAGAATTCTCTCCCGAATATTCACTGTATTTGAACGAGACCTCACATTCTCACACATATTATTTTAAAACATCAGATGTATCCCAGTGACATACAATCAATGAATACTGTAACAAAAAAATAAAGAATATATATTTATTAGGCTTATGTGTCCGAAAACATTACATTACAGTATATACATTTAGATGTGTTGAATAAACGTTTTTTTCTTAATTCTCAAAAGGTATCTCAGGTATCGTATTTTATCGGTAATAGTAGATTACTGACCAAAACGATGTATTCATTGTGGAAAAATAAGTATATCAGAGTGTATCAGGTAAAATAATAATATGACCTTGAAAGTCTGTGTGTATTGTGCATGTGTGGTGCATACTAGTGTATGAATAACACAGGGATAGAAATGGGATTCTCTCTGGGAATAAAGTGTTTACCTTTCCCGTCAGATGTGCAGACGTCACCATCTCTGCAGGGACAACAAGAGAGCATTATAAAAACCACGTTCCTTGCAGGCATCCTATCTCTCACACCGTATCACGTTACACAAGACAGACTCCTCCCCAACCGCCCCAAACCTCACTTGAAAATGGCCCCCACACACACACACATATTTTAGAGTTATGGCACCAAAACAGGAAGTGTTGCTAACATCTGCTCTCCCAACGTCCCCGACTCCATCCCATCCTGTAACGTCCCTTCCTGCTCTCTTCAGGCCTTGTTCTCAATCTTCTACCTACTTTCTATCTAGATGATTCCGTGGATGGCCCAGCCATGGCAGCCAGCCCCACACACACACACACACACACACACACACACACACACACACACACACACACACACACACACACACACACACACACACACACACACACACACACACACACACACACACACACACACACACACACACACACACACACACACCACACACACACACACACACACACACACACACACACACACACACACACACACACACACACACACACACACACACACACCACACACACACACACACACACACACACACACACACACACACACACACACACACACACACACACACACACACACACACAACCCTGAAGGAGTGAAATGAATGAGCTGAATGAGTTACTACATGAAATGGAAGTAGCCCTCAATAACAACACGGACAACCTGTTTGAATCAACAAGTGACGACTTGTGACCAACATGCTCAGCTCTCGTTGGCGCTGGCCGCCATATCAAAGATGTTTGTACCTCACTCTATCCAAGACCGTGGTCTCACCTGCTGAGCCAGACTAGTCTGAATAGTGTAGACATGTCGGTTACCATGAAGCCCCTTTGGGTTTGAAGTTGTGGAGTGCTGTGTACAAGGCGTGCTGTATGTTTATGTGTGTCTTGTTGTCGTGGATCTGCCTTATTCATTTAGACGAGTCGAACTAATTGCTCTTTGAAAATGAGTTTGTGTCGATGCAATGTGACTAAAAACATCTCAAAAGGACAATATGAGGTAGCCCCACTCCTACCGCAGCCAAAGTACAGGACATTAAAGTCATACTTTCAAGCCATTGTGTCCTTCCTAACGTGTCTGTATCTGTCTGAGAGATCAGCGAGGGGGAAAGAAGTGGTGTGTGAGGGTTTTAATACGTCCCTTGCTTTTCAACGTTTGCACTGCTGTAGACTATTCATTTAGGAGTTTCAACAGCACTGGGGGTATGGGTATTATGGCATATTTCAGCAAATACTGATATTATAACTGCAGTATTGAATGTGACATACACTGAGACGGTTTGCTGTGGAATAACATTGATTTTGCTCGTCCTTTACCTGGATAGTGGACATGGCAAATGGGATTGTGGGGGATTGTGAACCCTGGTCGGGTCATTGAAAGCCAATTGCCCTGCAGGGTGACATTCCAGACAGACGGCTCGACGATAGAAGACAAGAGCTTGTGTCCAAGTACTGGCCCTACTTAGTCACCACTTGCGTGAGGGCAATGCATGGGCGAGATGTGGGAAGAAGGCCTGGAGAGGGTTCAGTGGGCGTTCTTGTACATCTCCGGATCTTGATATCAGCTCCAAGATCCTGAGTTCATGTTTGTGCAACTTAAGTCAAATATTAAAAAGCGGTTCCACTTTGTCAATGGTGTGGATGGTTATTATTTTTTTACGCATGCATGATCATCAATAGAACAGGTGATTATAGGTAAATAATTATATATATAATTACAAAACCACAATGTGTGTGTGTGTACATACATACATACATACACACACATATTGTGTTTTTGAAATTATCTTTCAAAGCACTATTCTACTCAATTATTGCTGCTGACACAAAATGTGAATCAGCTAAATAGAATAGAATAGAATAGAAGGAAGAAAATATCCTCTTTAATAATTCAGTAAAGCCAACCCGTTTTAGTGTAAGCCCTAAATGAACGACATGACAGATAGTAAAGGACGTGAAGACGACACATGGTAGTTCAAACCACATGGTCTGTCTTCTTGATTCTGTACAACATTGTAATATTCGACGGCGTCTATAGTACTAGTCTAATACCAGTGAAGTACTTTGAACTCTTATCGGCTTAGGCCAACAGAGATGGCCAACGGTTTGAGTAAATATCACTTCCCCACACACACACACACACACACACACACACACACACACACACACACACACACACACACACACACACACACACACACACACACACACACACACACACACACACACACACACACACACACACACACACACACACACACACACACACACACACACACACACACACACACACACACACACACACACACACACACACACACACACACACACGGCAACCTTAATGCATCTCATCTTTCTTTTCGTGTGCGTGACACCTAGAGACAGGTATAGCTGATACATCTACCACAATGAGTCATCATCATCATCGCAATAACAAACCGACATGTGGAGGAGACGCGCCTCAACAAAGAGACCGCGCGATGTGTGTGTTTGCTTTAAAACCAGCTCTCACGATAGTCGATGGGTCGACACGTTCGATAATGAATACTTTACACGTGTATTGAACAGTGTTTGTACAGTAAAACATTCGAACAAACATAAAACAATCGTCCTCCTGAGTCTACAGTTGACCATCATTACAAATAGTAAAACCTTACCCCTCTCCCAATTGACAAGTCGGTTCGAGGTGTGCCATCTCCGTCGTGTCCTCCGCCCTATTTTTAACTTTCGTTGACTTAAGTCCTTCGGGTAACAGGTGTGTGTGTGTGTGTGTGTGTCTCCATGCGTATCGTGCCACTTGAAAGAAAGGGCGCTCGTAGTCCCCCCCCCCCACCGTCTCCTTCGTCACGTGGCCGAAGCACCCACCATCCCTATTGTACACCAATGGTCCTATTTTCACCATCACCGAGAACCAACCGAGCCTCTCACACATCCTATGGGACGCAGACATCTTGAGAGTTTGAGTTTGTGTGACAACTTAAGTAGACGCTTTACGTCGTCGATGCGTTACTGAGGTAGACTACGGAGATCAGACTGCGCATGCGCAGCTGTAACGCAGACTACGTACTGGTACCTGACTCGGTTCTCTACTGTATTTTGTCTTGCGTGTGTGCGTGTGTGTGGGAATCCCGGGAGTGATACGATGAGAAGTAAAAAAAACCTGAAATCTTAACTGGGAGGATTAATAGGACTAATATAAAACATAAAGAGACTATGGAGGAGTGACGACTCCCAGTCTCAAAACATGTGGGAATGGGAAAACCTTATCCTATATATATCAGTGGTGAAGCGTCAGGGCCTTCAAGGTATTCAGAGAAGACCCTGGAACTCTCAGATGAAACCAAAAAATCGAATTAATTGTATTAATAAAATGTAATACAATTTAATAACATTTAATAAAATTTAAATAAATTGAATAAATGAGAATCGTATCTGTGTTATATTACAGTGTTACGTTGATTTGTTTGTCTTTCTCGGTCCATGCACGACGCATTTGAGTGGTTTTGTATTGGAAAAACAATGCAACCAATCAGATATTTTTCTGGGTTGCTGGGAGGAATATCCTTCAACCAAAGTATTCCCGCTGACATTGGCCCTTAGACTGAATGAGAGCGTACGTTTGGATTGACAATTTGATCAACCAATCATATCGTGATTTGTAGCCAATGGGCGTATTCTTTCAGATTTCCCCGCAGCTCAATATGGAGCTAGAGGGTGCAAGGTGGTGGCTGGCGCGAGAGTGGATCTAGCGTAGTGTTACATTTTCTACGTTGTTTTTTTTACGTCAAAATGGCAACAGGTGAAGATGATGTCGTGGCGGATTTATTGTCTGAACCATTTTCAAGACGACCATTTAATGTTAAGATGGACATAATTAAAAAAGGCCGTCCAACAACCTGACAATCTGGAGCTGACTCAAGTAGTTAAAGCAGGTTATGTTCGCCATTTTCAGAGTAGCAACTGGGAACGATACCCGTGGCTAACGGGCTCTACTAGCCACAAGAGGCTCTACTGATGGGAGTGTTGCTGTTTGGGACCGACAAGAGAGCAGGGAATTGGAACTTATTTTGGATCTGAAAAGCGATCATCTTTATGACCTGATGGTGGTCGCACCATTCATCCAGAAGGACAGGAGAATGGATTTGGTCTTTAAGTGAACATCATTGGTGAGTGACACTCATTTGTCTTTGCTGGTTTTGTCTCAGTGTTGCGTCTCGTTGAGCTGGTTGTTGCATTTTGTTTCCACACACTTGTTGACTGATTAGTTAATGGCTGTCTTGGGTTTGTTAAGCATTTGAATTGAGAGTTTGGACTTGATCTTTCTTTGCATCGCTTAACGTGAAAAGACTTAACGTAACTAAGAGTTACAAAACCGCGATCAATAATCACCTAATTTGCATATGTTTTGTCATTAGCACGATGATTTCAGAATCCTCTTGATGTGACCATGAGGTTTTTATTGTTAATAATAACGTGTGCATAGATATTTTTATATATGTACGGGTGACGAATAAAGGAATTTTGATTCCGACAGATTCACGACAGTATCATTTGCAGCTGAAAAAAAAAGACACACAATTTTCAATATCACGATTACCCACCCCCCCCCCCCCCCCCCCCCCTTGGACTTCACGATGTTCTCGATGGTGAAGATCTGTGCACACGTTGTTTCAATGTTTCAGTCCCTCCGGTGATAGTGGGGTGGGGGGGGGGGGGGTCTGTTATGTTGGGGGTCGCGGGCTGAAAAGTTGGGGAACCCCTGGTCTACAGAAAGTCCAGTTGTGATAGACACGCTTCGCCACTGATATATAGATATATGAAATTGAACACTGCCCACAATTCTGTTCGGTTGGTGCGAAATGCATTCTGGGATATTCTGGCACCGAAGACTGCAGAAGTCTGCATCGATGCACACTTCAATTTCGGGAAATTAAGGCTGCATTTGAAGGCTGCATTTGAAGGAGCCTACGAAATGGGACAGCCTTGTCGCGGCTGCTGTGACGTATGCAGCCTTCAAATGCAGCCTTTTAGGCTGCAGACCCTGAAATGGAACACGGCCAAAGAGACGGCGCGATGTGTGTGTTAAAACCAGCTATCTCTCACGATAGTCGATGGGTCGACACGTTCAATAGCGGCGAATAATGAATACTTTACACGTGTATTGAACAGTGTTTGTACAGTAAAACATTCGAACAAACATAAAACAATCGTCCTCCTGAGTCTACAGTTGACCATCATTACAAATAGTAAAACCTTACCCCTCTTCCAATTGACAAGTCGGTTCGAGGTGCGCCATCTCCGCTACCATCCTCCTCGGGTCGGTCGGTCGGTCGTGTCCTCCGCCCTATTTTTAACTTTAGTTGACCCTCGTTGACTTAAGTCCTTCGGGTAACAGGTCTGTGTGTGTGTGTGTGTGTGTGTGTGTGTCTACATGCGTATCGTGCCACTTGAAAGAAAGGGAAGAAGGGGTTTTATATCCTGGTGACAACCCTGCAAGTGTGATATTGGTTATGAGCCAGTTCTAGTTAACTCGGTAGCATTGGGGATAACTAGTGTTGTAGTTAACTAGGTAGCATTGGGGATAACTAGTGTTCTAGTTAACTAGGTAGCATTGGGGATTACTAGTGTTCTAGTTAACTAGGTAGCAGTGGGGATTACTAGTGTTCTAGTTAACTAGGTAGCATTGGGGATAACTAGTGTTCTAGTTAACTAGGTAGCAGTGGGGGTTACTAGTGTTCTAGTTAACTAGGTAGCATTGGGGATTACTAGTGTTCTAGTTAACTAGGTAGCAGTGGGGGTTACTCACCCAATCCATTGCACTGACTACTAGTGAGTTTGTGTTGTGATTCTCAACAACGTTCAAATGTATTTCCGTGTTTCAAAAGAAAAGTCAGAACATGTTGATTGGGTGCCGATATGAAGACCAAAGCATTAGAACTAGGGTTGTCAAAGTGAACACCTTAACACTGTGTGATCAGCGGCGAACGTTGACCTCATATCACCTCGTACAAAAAAAACACTGGGCCGATCTACCTGTTTTACGGGCCGATCTACCTGTTTTATGGGCCGTTTCTGATCAGACAAAACAAAAAAGTTGTCGGCCCAAAAGGCACGTTGGGTATGCCAGATGGCCAGTTCAGCCCTGGCGGAAAATGCAGGTGCAGTCACAGTCATATAGAAGTAAACATTACGTTACAATGATTTAGTGAGCTGGTGTTATTTTTTTCAAACCACACACCGCATGTTGGCTATTTCAGCACCAGGCGTTGTCCACCTACTTATTGATTCACTATGAGGGGTTCAGCGTCAGTGCACCCCGCTGCCTGATTAGGCCTGTGTGTCATTCACTCTCAACATAGATAAAAGTACAATAAGCATTCTTCAGGTGGAGGGAGATTCTCGATTTGGACATTATAGACTATATGTGTGACTGTCCGTCCGATATTGTAAAATTTTATTTTTTATAAAAAATGTATCTTTTATTTTTATTCTCAAAATAATCTTCTGGGCCAAATATAATTGCTGGCGGGCCACCAATGGCCCTCGGGCCACCTGTTGCCGACCCATGTCATAGGGACTTAGCAGGAAGTGGTGGTGGGGCACTGACTTGAGAAGGAGACACCACGAGAGAGAGAGAGAGAGAGAGAGAGAGAGAGAGAGAGAGAGAGAGAGAGAGAGAGAGAGAGAGAGAGAGAGAGAGAGAGAGAGAGAGAGAGAGAGAGAGAGAGAGAGTGACGGAGAGAGAGAGAGACACGGGGAGAGAGAGAGAGAGAGAGACAAAGGGAGAGAGAGACACGGGGAGAGAGAGAGAGAGAGAGACAAAGGGAGAGAGAGAGAGAGTGACGGAGAGAGAGAGAGATAGCAAATAGAGAACGAACAGTGAGTGAATGCAGCAGCAGAGCAGAGAGCAGGTGGGATGGTGCTTCTCAGGCCGTCTGGGCTTGTTAATGAAGGACTCAGCGGGGAAACTGTAGGACAGGCCTGGACGCTGCGTGCTCTGGGCTCCGCTCACACCATCACTTGAAGGTCCCCTTTACCAGAGACTTTTAAACAGTGGAGCGCTGCAGCCATTTGTCCGTTCAATAGGAAAAAACGATTGGATTATAGCTGTGATCATCTAAGTTACATTGCATGACATTACAGTCATTTAGCAGACGCTTTTATCCAATGCGAATAGTGCATTCAACAAAAGTAGGTAAGAAAACAACTTGTCACTAGCAGTCAGAAGTGCATTTCACTCCTAACAAGCGCAGGTAAAAGTACCATAAGTTCAGGTAAAAGTTCAATAAGTTGGTAGTAAAAGTTTCTTACAGTTTCATTAAGAAATGCCATGCAAAGCTACACTAAATAGATGTTCACTGCACTTTGGTGCAGTGAACATGGTCCTTGCCTACACCGGTGGGTTTTTCTTGGCAGCTGATTAACAGTGAACGGTGCACATCCAGTGTGTGCAGGAGCACGGTGGCGTTTCTCTGTGGCGGTGCTTCCAAAGCACCTGTCTTTGTACTTGTGGTCAAGTGTTAATTGGTGCAGCGTACACACACACACTGTGCGGAATACACAGGCTCACACAGCTGTGTTTACCTGTGTCTGTTTGCGTATTATCCACTATCCTTTTGTGTTCGTAGCATGCTTTCTTCAGCGTGTCCCTCCAGCTGCTCTATAGGATCAGCTCTATAGTAGTGCAGGAGATTGTGAGGTGATTGTGTCATGTTAAGTGTGTTCTTTCTTAGTGCACCGTCATGCATGGACACAGATGGCAGCACTGTAGTCACAGCCCGGACTCTTCTATTTGCCCCTAGTCATGTGTGTGTGTGTGTGTGTGTGTGTGTGTGTGTGTGTGTGTGTGTGTGTGTGTGTGTGTGTGTGTGTGTGTGTGTGTGTGTGTGTGTGTGTGTGTGTGTGTGTGTGTGTGTGTGTGTGTGTGTGTGTGTGTGTGTGTGTGTGTGTGTGTGTGTGCCAGTATGAAAATGTATGTGTGTATCTCTACCTCCGGCTTGGCCTCAATGGTTCTTTGTCTTTGTGAGTGTGTTTTGTATGCGTTTATGTGGACCGTGTGGGCAGCCATGTTGTGTGCACATGTATACATATGTGTGTGTGCCTGTCTATACCTCTATGTGTGTTTGTGTGTGTATGTGGGACGGTGTCGACTTAATTTCATGTCCTTCTCAAAAACACCATTTATTTGGTCCTTTTTTTTCATCCTCTTCCCGACCCCGTCCATTCTACTCCCGCCTCTCTCGCTTAGTCCTCATGCAAACACACATACCATGTGACCACATCCATGGACACACACACGCACATACATGCACACACACACACACATGCACGCACGCATGCACGCACGCACACATAGACACACACACACACACACACACACACACACAGACACACAACCCCACACATTCACACGGTTGTAGATACACCCACGCTTAAATGTACACACAAGTACAAACAGGCGTGCCTATACATGCTATATCACATCCAAAGTGAAACACGCACACATACACACATACACACCTACAGCTTGGTCCCATGGTGGTCTGCTGGTCTTCCAGAGCAATTAACTGCTTAATAAAACATAGATCCAATCATCAGCTAATTAAGGAGATAATGAGAGCTTAATGACCTGGGATAAGTCCAGGGAAGGGGTGTGTCAGACAGACAGATAGTGTGGAGGAACGGAAGGGGGGGCGGGGCTTAGAAGACGCCTGACCAGTTGATGATCTGTTCACCATGGCCTTTGACCTCTAACCCATCACCTTTCACTGCTACTTTTATTTATTTTATTTATTTTATTTATTTTATTTATTTTATTTATTTTATTTATTTTATTTATTTTATTTATTTTATTTATTTTATTTATTTTATTTATTTTATTTATTTTATTTATTTTATTTATTTGCCTTAGCTGTTTGCTTGTTTGTTTAGTTTTTTACCCCTCTGTAAAGCGGCCTTGGGTCCCTTGAGAGGCGCTATATCAATTAAATGTATTAAACTATTAACTGTTTGTTGTGAGTTCTAGTGACCCAGTGATCCAAACCTAGCAGTACAACATATAGTTGTAGAGATGCCCTTCCAGTGATGATCAAGCTATGCATATGTGGTTGGTGATCGAAGTGATTTGGTATGGGAGTGAAGGACAACTTGATGGCAGAAGACGGCGGAAGTTCACCTGCAGCCAGATATGACCTGGCACAGCTGGTAGGGAGAAAGGCGGGGGGGGGGGGGGCATGCCCTGGGATAGGTGGGGCCCACCCGGTAGGGAGGTCATCCACTGTGGCCACAGGCAGGGGGAGATGGACAGCCTGAATCCTAACAGCTGGACAGTCTGGACCATAAAGGAGTCATGACTATAATGGGCATCACATTTCCAATACAAACCGTATCAGTCCCACTGCACTTTGTGAGTCATTCTGTGGCGGCTGCAGAGTGATGTCGTAATGTAAGGGATTCGATAGAATAAGGCAGAAGACCCTGATGCCTGAAGTGCAAGTGGACGCATCATAAAAGACATTGCCCACCCCAGCCATGAACTGTACTCACTGTTACCGTCAGGCAGGCGATACCGCAGTATCAAGTGCCGTACAAATAGACTCAGAGACAGCTTCCACAGTCAGGCCATCAGGCTGCTGAACAAGGGTGTATAGCATATTATAATGTATATTTTATTACATTGTATTATATATATTGATTTATTTATATATATTGCTCTTTTCTGTGCCGATATATTGCAAATAAATTGCATTTTTATTTTTATTTTATAACTTTATTCTATTTTTATTCTATTTTTATCTATTTTTATCTTATTTTTATAACTGCTGTCTGTCGTCGGGTATTGCACATAAGATTTTCACACCACTGCTTTATACTTGTGTAAACTGTGAAGTGACAATAAACTTGACTTGACTTGGACGCCTTGGCAATATATATATGCTGAGGATACCGCATCGACCTCGTTGGATCCAATATGTCTGTCCAGTCAGTGGCTTACATGTACCTCCACAACCTGCAGGAACAACAGTATGTACATGCAATATGACATGCAGTCTCAGAGCAGTGAGGATTGTGTGGCTTGTCTTACTGCACTCTGCACTCAGTACTCTCTAATAGGATAATGACATATTGATCCTTATTGGAGATGCTGCCTACACCCTGGCATGCAGAGCCATCTTAAAAGCATGTCCATCTCCATCTATTTCTCTCTCTCTCTCTCTCTCTCTCTCTCTCTCTCTCTCTCTCTCTCTCTCTCTCTCTCTCTCTCTCTCTCTCTCTCTCTCTCTCTCTCTCCTCTCTCTCTCTCTCTCTCTCTCTCTCTCTCTCTCTCTCTCTCTCTCTCTCTCTCTCTCTCTCTCTCTCTCTCTCTCACCTGACGACACATTGATCTGCCCGCTGTAGCAGGCGTCACACGAGCCCTTTAACCGGCCCCCCACTGGGAGGAGCCGGCGTGGACACAAGCTGCTCTGTTAGAGATAGGAAGTCTTCTCTAAGAGTGTGTGTGTGTGTGTGTGTGTGTGATATATATGTATCTGTGTCTGAGGATGATGTGTGTGTGAGTGTGTGTGCGTCAAATATATGCATCTGTGTGTGTATGTGTGTCAAATATATGTGTGTGTGTGTGTGTGTGTGTGTGTGTGTGTCAGCCATGCCTGAGTGTCTGTCTGAGGCAGTGTGTGTGTGTGTGTGTGTGTGTGTTGGATACCTGTATATGTATCTGTGTCTGAGTCAGTGTGTGTGTGTGTCAGCCATGCCTGAGTGTCTGTCTGAGGCAGTGTGTGTGTGTGTGTGTGTGTGTGTGTGTGTGTGTGTGTGTGTGTGTGTGTGTGTGTGTGTGTGTGTGTGTGTGTGTGTGTGTGTGTGTGTGTGTGTGTATTTGTGTTAAATAGAGGAGGAGCAGAAGAGAGGGAAAGTGTGTGTGTGTGCGTGCGTGCGTGCATGCGTGGGTGGGATAAGTGGGATCAGTCAGTGGCTGATATAAATGTCAGGGTTGTTCATGTTGTGGGGGTCAATAGGATGGATCCCTCTCTGCCTCTAACTGCAGAGAGATCGCATCATGTGAGTCACCGCCACAATGAGAAGGCCAGAGGAGTGTTGCCTGTGCCGTTATGTGGGCGCTGGGTGAGCTTGGTGGGCGTGTCTTTGTGTCACAAGCCTTATTTAGCAGGTAGCTTTTGGTCCCGTGTCCACTCTGCAAAAAACAGGATGCATATCGTTGTTTTAAGACATCGATGGTGCACATCAACACCAAATGGAGAGTAGGTGTAAGCTTTAGGTGCTATCTTCCTTAAGTAGATTGTTTGCTTGTTAGGGAGTTAGATATTGTCCAACAATTGTACTTTTACCCAAAATGATTGTACTTTTACCTGGTTCAGTTCTTGGAGGACTTGTTAGAAATTAAATGCACTTTGGACTTCTGGTGACGAGTTGTTCTCTTACCTTCCTTTGTTGAACACACTATTGGAAGTCCCTTTGGATAAAAGCGTCTGCTAAATGACTGTAATGCCATCTTAATGTCTTTGTCCTAAGTAAATCAGTTGGCGCACCCCACGTATGTTAATCGGTTGGATAACTTATTATTTTACGTTGAATCAAGCCTTTGTTCTCTTGTGTGCTCTTGATTGTATGAATAACTCTGTGGCTGTGATCTAAAAATAGTCGTTGTGTATATACCACTCACAAATAGCAGCAGCAGTGGCCGGTAAAAATATCTTGTATCTTGTATCTTGTATCTTGTATCTTGTATTTTAAATGCATATACAAATGCAAATGCATAAAGTGTCAGTAGTGCAGCAGCATCATGAATACAGTGCAGTACAGTAACTGCACTGATGAAATACTATACGCCAGGATTTCATTTGGAGACAAACAAATAGTAAGTGAGTGCGATCGCACTCCTTGAAGTCTATATTTGACGTTCACTGTTATGCAGGGTGTTACAACAACGTGAGCCTGTATATCAAACCAACAGTGTTCTCTTGCTTACATGGCATGTCGAACTCACATGGCATGACGTTGCTACACCCAGCTGTAGCTGTCCACATATTGCATTGGATTTTCGAAATTTGAAATGAAAACGCTTCGGCATATTGTGAAGCATACGGCAGGTGTTGTTTACTCTCTCCTGCTGCTTAACTGGATTATCTAGGGGGAGAGTGGTTGAGGCAATCAACCTCCCTCTCTCTCTCTTTCTCTCTCTCTCATTCTCTCTAGTTTTCTCCCTCACACTCCCCCCTCCTAACCCTCTCTCTCTCCCTTTTGTGCTCTCTCTCTCTCTCTCTCTCTCTCTCTCTCTCTCTCTCTCTCTCTCTCTCTCTCTCTCTCTCTGTCTCTCTGTCTCTCTGTCTCTGTCTCTGTCTCTCTCTCTGTCTCTTGCTTTCTTCAGTTCTCTCTCGTTCTCTCTTCCAATCTCTCTCTGTCTTTCTCTCTTCCTCTCGCACGCACACGCACACACACACACACACACACACACACACACACACACACACACACACACACACACACACACACACACACACACACACACACACACACACACACACACACACACACACACACACACACACACACACACACACACACACACACGCCTCCCCTCCCCTCAAATTGCCTATTGCCTGCACAAAGGTCTCCGTGAACACCCACCCCATGACATTGTTAGGCGCTTGTTACCCCCCCCCCCCACACACACACACACACACACCCTTCCTCCCTCCTCATTCAGCCTCATTCCTCCCTTTCCTTTCTTCCTCTTCCTCCCACCCTGCTTCCTCCACGCTACTGGGGGGAGCTGACTAAGATGTTATTCTCAGGTGATTTCCACAGGGACCTCCCAGACACACACACACACACACACACACACACTTACACACACCTACATCCAAACCCCTTATTAATAACAATGCATGTGCAAGGGCACATGCGCACACAACCACGACTCACACAACAATGGTTTAAATGGTCTCTTACTATGAGAGAGAGAGAGAGAGAGAGAGAGAGAGAGAGAGAGAGAGAGGAGAGAGAGAGAGAGAGAGAGAGAGAGAGAGAGAGAGAGAGAGAGAGAGAGAGGAGAGAGAGAGAGAGAGAGAGAGAGAGAGAGAGAGAGAGAGAGAGAGAGAGAGAGAGAGAGAGAGAGAGAGAGCGAGCTTCAGTATATTTTTTTTATTTGGGGTTGCATTTGTGTGGACAGAGAATCACAAATAGTATCCATTGCACTTGAAAATGATGATAGATTATCCAACCATTATGAGTAGTGACCCTGATGTGTTCAGTAGCAGCAATTATTTGGCCTGCAAGGATGGGTACTTTTGCTTATATAGGGTGGAGAGAAACGGCAAACAAAATGGACAGATGCTATGTACCATCAGTAGGAATATGCTGGAGTCCAGAGACCTGAACATAGTTATAAACAATGCTATTACAAATATCAGTGTATTATTGTAACTATTGTAACTGATTCATTAGTATGATTCCAATGTTTTAGTTGGAGTATGGACTCAGCATTCATTAAGATGACGACTGCCTTTATAGATGCCTAATTATGAAAATGGACATTTTTGGTTTGTTCACAACTGCATATGTGAATAAAAGGAATTGTGAGGCTATATTTAACATAACGAGACCATCTGCGAGAAGAGGGGCAACATTGTCATGAATCCAAATCATGCTTCCAGTCTGGGCTGCACAGCTACAATATGCTAACTTCATCAGATGCCGGGTATCCAAAAATATGTATATTTTTAGACTTGGTGATTAGAAGACTCTGAAGTTGTTTGGCATGTTTTGTTTAACAATTGATGTAAGATGCTCATGCGTTTATCTTTCTCCGCTGCACAACTCCTTGTTGCATCTGACGTAAATGTGGTCATTTTTGAAGATGTCTGGTTAAAGGCCTGTGTCCTCTGCCCTCTGGGTTGCAATCTATAGCTCTAGATGCTTGTTTTTGTTGTCTTAATTGCAGGCTCTGCTTGTTCCCATTCCAGTGGCTCTCTTGGCTCAACCTCCCGCCCTCCAGAATGTCGATGCTCTCTTATCTTCCTTCATCCAAAAGTGCAACATTATTTTCCTCTTCCTCTTAAGAGAGGCTCAGTTGTGATCAAGGTGAATAACAGAGTTTAGGTTGACAATGACCTCTTTAAACACACACACACACACACACACACACACACACACACACACACACACACACACACACACACACACACACACACACACACACACACACACACACACACACACTTCTAAAGCTGAGGTAGGGCCAGGCATGGAAGAGTGATCCTCTTGGTTTAGTCCAACATTTTTGGTTTAGCCTAGTATATTTGATTGGTTGTCTCTCCACCTTATCTTGTGGTTTCAGGGGATGGGGGGCATGTTTGATGCTGGGTTTGGGGTAAGGTCCTCTTCTGGACTCTGGCCGATCAATGACCAGAGCAAATAAACACACAGCAGAGAACATATCTGGGAAGAGAGAACCGAACAGAGAGCAGAGCATAGCACTGCAGAACAGAGACTGGAGGGGGGGGGGGGGGTGTGAATGATGTATTGTATATCGTCTCTTATGTGCTACTTGTGTGTCTTTGGAATACATATTGAGATGATATGCATGGGGTACAGCATCTCTGTGCTTCACAAAACAAGGTATCATGGGTTCCTACAACACCTGCCATATATAGTAGATATATAAATATGTATACTGTATAGTGTTGTTTATAGTAGAGTATAGTAGTATAGTATAGTATAGTATAGTATTGCTGTTGAAATCCGGAGTGAAAGGGGAGTAGGCATTCCATTGTACCTGTTGCACACGGCAAATCAATCAAATCTTTAATCTTGAATCTTGGATCTTGAATCTTATGCGCTAAAATAGCGCTCGGGACTTGCATCGCAATCACGCCTCCTCTTCACTACTTCACCAAGCCGGCCATCCCTGAACCCTCTCGGAGAGCCCACTTTATGAGAGGGGGGGGTCACTTTGGGTTTGTCTTGAGTGTCTTGTATTGAGAATGTCTTCATGGCTGCAAATAGCCCTCGGTTTCAAAACACACTGATGTCTTGAGAATTTTTCATATTTACAATTTAGATTTTGTCAGTCCAGCGTCTCCCGCATCCCTGATGGTGAATGAATGAATGCATGAATGAATTAATAAATCATCGAATGCACCATCCACCATCCACCATCCGGATGACTAAACTACAGAACAGCGAGTTAATAGTCACATGGCCTTCCCCCGTATTAAACCCAAAGCTCTAATTTATGTAGAGCTATAATATGATCTTCCTCTCCATAAGGCTGCTCTCACCTTCTAACCCGACTCTTCGTCTCCCCCCCCCCATGTGTGCTTGTGTCTTTTAATCTTCCTTGTCTTTCCCTCCTCTCCCCCACTTTGAAAGACGATCCAGAGCCTAGAAGATCAACCGCTCACGTTGCCATGGCAACGCAGCCTTAATGATGGCACAACGAACGTGACCCGAACATTCTGTGTGAGAAGAGTCTTGGGGAGAGAGGAGAAGAGGAGTGGAGTGCTTGTGTGTGTGTGTGTGTGTGTGTGTGTGTGTGTGTGTGTGTGTGTGTGTGTGTGTGTGTGTGTGTGTGTGTGTGTGTGTGTGTGTGTGTGTGTGTGTGTGTGTGTGCGTGTGCGCGTGTGTTTGTGACTTCCTGTGAAGGATGGACTGCTGGCAGAGGCTCTCTCTAATTTGCGTCCCCCCTGCTACGTGCCCATCAGCGTGTCCCCTTGTCCTCTTCTTTTAGACAGCCCATAATGATGCAGCAAACACACACACACACACACACACACACACACACACACACACACACACACACACATGGAATACACACACATAAACACTGACACTTCTGTAGCTGTGATGATCTGTAACTGTGATCCATCCTTACTCTTGAACGCCTGTGTTCTTATGAAGAAGAAAAAAAAAGCTAAGCATTGTTGTTGGCGTGGAAACGCTCGTGACAATCGATTGACCTCATAGGCAGGGCATTACAGGGGTTGCCATGGTTACAGAGGAGAAGAAGAAAGGCTTTTTTGCATAGTTTCCAAAGTCCTGTGTGCCGGACACATACACACACACACACACACACACACACACACACACACACACATGTCCCTAGAGTCATTCACATTGGCTTGCAAACGAAGCGTTACCTCCCTGCCTTCAGACTACTTCCATCTTCTCTCCTCGTACACAAATGTACGCTGTTTTGATTATGTCATGTGATGAAGTGTACTTCGATTTGAAGTGCATAAAGTTCACTTCAAGATTCAAGATTCAAGATGACTTTATTTATCCCGAGGGAAATTAAGGTGCCACAGTTGAGACAGGGGGAATAAATGCACACAAAGTATACTAATACCTAAAAACTAATAACAACAAACTAAACTAATACTAATACTAGTATAAACAAAATATAACTGAGTGAAATCTAATAGACAGATGAATTGTACAATTTACAGTATTATTACAGTAATAAGTAGGTATATACAATATACAACAATGCGTATAGTGCAAATTGGCAGTAATAAATACTAATAAATAAATAATTCAGATGAGTACTGAAATTTTTTTATTGTGTATGTATTTATGGATGTAACTGACAACATTGATAAGAGCAACTGACTTGGACTGATAAGGGAAAACATACTACTTTTTAAACATCAAACTACTTTCTACTGGGATGTGAACTCACGAGCCACTACGCAACAGACTCTGCCCTTGCAACACCTCCTTAATTCCTATAAGAGTCAGAAAGGAGAAATCATTTTATTTGACATTCCTTCGTTCTACTGGTCCCGGTAAGGCTTGAGCCCAGAACCTTTTGCCTATGAGCATGACATGTTTTTGTAGTGGCTTCACCGTGTCTTACATTAACATCCATCCGTCGTCTACTGCTTACCCGTGGTCGGGTCGCGGAGGTAGCGGCTTCAGCAGGGGACTCCAAACTTCCATAACTTCCATAAACATTAAAATTATTAAATTAAGAAAAAAATTAAGTTAGTGAATTATATTATTATTACACCTAAGATTTAAGTAAACATTGTTTTAAGTGAAGTAACACTTAACACACGATACTTTGTGGAGAATCCAGTTATTAATTAATCCCAAGTATTAAGATTAAATATTTAAGAAGAATTGAATCAGCAGTGTGAAATGGATGCAACATCCATTCCAAATTACCCTTTGTTGTTCCATCGTGACTTCACACTCGTATCACAAGGCATTTATTTTTAATAAGCGAGCATCTCTTGTGCGAGGGATTGAGGTCCTCGTGGCGTTATGTAATTCCCAGGAGAAAAGCACAGCCTGGACTTGGTCTGATGGTGTTTGTGTTGAAGCTGTTGTTCTGCCCGCTGGTCTCGTAATATATTTTCCTGCTCCCTGAGTAACGCCGGTGACACAGGGGGGAGAGCAAGATGTATTGCATGCAGCAGGTTGGAGTACCTGGTTTAATTGAATCCACTGGAATAACTTTTACAAACTGCTGGCTGGACCAGAGCTTGTTAACCTATGGAGATCCCCTTTCTCCTCTGGCATTCAGGTGATGATAAATGACTCAGTCGACAAAAAAAAGAGTGAATTAATGCCCCATGGTAATTTGTCAGTGCGTGTGCAGGAGAGGCATTTCGAAATGTGTGTCTTAGCCCATACACTTATGTTCTGATTCTGCTTCTCTTTCTGCTCACCCACCCATCTCCCCCTCTCTGTAATGCTCTCTGTCTTGCCCCCTATGGTGGACTAACTATATCACTTTTGACTTCTGGTGACGAGTTGTTTTCTTGCCTACCTTTGTTGAGCACACTGTTGTAAGTCACTTTGGACAAAAGCTTCTGCTAAATTACTGTAATGTAATGTAATGTAATATCAGATAATAGTTTAGGACATTTCATTATTTAATTCACTTCATCTTTCCTGCAGAACAGAATCCTCATACTACCTTTTTAGATCAGCAATATGTGTTAGTAATAAGTAATTAAATATACTCTTTTAGTGAATAACATGTTTGAATGTCTTTGTTGCTGTACGTCATCAATCAAGGTCAACCGCTGTAGTGCCGTGATGATGTAAACACAAAGTTAGTTTGTCAAAGTGTCAAGTGTCAGTGTGAATGAATGTGTACCTGTGTGAAACTAAGTATCTGACCAAAGCCGTCTCCTCCCTGTTCCCCAGAGACTAAGGCTGATCTGGAGGACCTCATGACCGACATCAAGAAGTTGGCCAACAAAGTTCGATCCAAATTAAAGAGTAAGTCCTTCCCAGTGGCGGCCGGTGACATCCGAAGTAGGAGGGGCGCAGGGGTAAAACATTTTTTTTTTTTTAAATCATCTGCTGTGCAATACCGGATTTGCCCAGACGGTGGCGCCATTTCACCATGTAAACGACCGAGAGGGCTAATTAAAAATAAAAAACTATACATAATATAAACCTCACCGTTACTCATTCTACTCTGTATTGTATATATGTATATTGACTGAACATTCCTTTACTTACTGCTTAATTTCTTTTTTTACTTACTTTATTTTTACTGTATGTAGCACAATCAATCAGTATTCTGTATTTTGTTGTGACAAATAAACAAACTTGAAACTTATGGTGAAAGAACATTTATTATATGGTGCCTAGTAGAAAATAAACATAAGAAAAAAATATGGTCTTATATTAGAAAGACTACCCAGTGTGCCATCAAAAATAATACCTAAATATGGTCTTACATTCGATTGTGCAAAAGTAATTAGAACAAAATAGAAGATAATAAAATAGACCTGATACAAGTCCTGAGATAAAATGCAATACAATGTTAAGCTTACAAATTAAAAGGTACTGGGTCCTATGTACACTACACTACTATACAATATACAGTTTAATCTATGTACCTATGCTATACTAACTATACAAGAACCACTTAGCAAACCAGGTTCTGGAAAACGACCGAATATATAGCCTTCCTCTGTCTGTTGCTGGTTGCTGAATGCTGATGTCAGGCTGATGAGGTCCAAACTCTTTCACTCTGAGTTTTTCTTGCAGTGTTCGTCTTTCAAATGGTGTTGCTTTGAGGGATTTGACAGAATTCTCCATGGTAGCTAGTGTAATGGCTGTGTCCTGTACAGAACAAAAAAAGAACAAACTTGCAACATGAGGTCTCACCCACACACACGGGTCTCAATCTCCTCTCCTCAGACAGCAAGACGCAGCAAGAACTGACTCATTAACAAATGCTTCTGAATTTAACTAATTAAATAGAATACAAATGCTTAATACATTCGACCACAGCCTATATTAGCAGACAAACACACGGAGGACCCTGTAGCTAGCATTGGGGAAGCACGTGTCCACGATAAACTTACAAAACCCCAATCCACACCGTTTACATACAAATGACACAAGCTGCATGTTTATACAGCAAGACCAACATTTCTTATCCCCTTTACTTTACGTTTACATCGTCCACAATAAAAATAAATGTAAAACTATAATCGGGACAAAAACAAACAACGTACCTTTCCTCAGACAGCAAGACACGAACTGAGAGCAGAGCAGTACAGGCTTTACAAATAACTAGGTTCAACTAGGCTATGAATTGCGCATGCGTGACTGGTTTTCTTTGCTCACGCATTCACGCATGCGCCACTCAATTTGCTCACGCATGCGCCACTCAATTTGAGTCGCGCATGCGTGACTGGTTTCCTTGTTCGGGCGCAATGAAATGCGCTCCCAGAGATCGTATTCAGGACCCTTGATAGGCTACATTTGCCTATCAAATTTGGTACCTACCTCAAAACCTTGACCCTTGATAGGCTACATTGCCTATCAAATTTGGTACCTACCTCCAAACCTGGGCGCACTGCCGTGCGCCCAAATTTCTATGAGAGTGACGTCAATGACAAACGAGGGGGAAGAATAGCACGCACAACAATGATTTATATTTGCTATATTAACGTTATTGTGCATTTTAAACACAAACATACATAAAATGAGTAATTATTATTCATTTTAAACATGTTTAGTTTATTTTTAGGGGTCAAAAAAATAAAAAATAAAAAAACACAATTATTATAATTTTATTTTTTTTATTTTTTTCCTCTCTCAACCAGGTGGGGCGGCGCCCCTGCGCCCCTATGGACGAGCCGCCACTGGTCCTTCCCCTGCCTCCCTCCATCTTGTCCTCTCCTCCACAGTCTTCTTCTTCTTCTTCTTCTTCTTCTTCTTCTTCTTCTTCTTCTTCTTCTTCTTCTTCTTCTTCTTCTTCTTCTCCTTCTCCTTCTTCTTCTTCTTCTTCCATCTGTTGTTTTGGCTTGTGTTTACTAACGGGAGTGGATCCATCCTACTAACGGGTTCATGAAAAAAACGATGGCGGCTGTTTTTCTCATTCTGTTCAAAGTAGTTTTTTTCTCTCTCTCTCTCTCTCTCTCTCTCTCTCTCTCTCTCTCTCTCTCTCTCTCTCTCTCTCTCTCTCTCTCTCTCTCTCTCTCTCTCTCTCTCTCTCTCTCCTCTCTCTCTCTCTCTCTCTCTCTCTCTCTCTCTCTCTCTCTCTCTCTCTCTCTCTCTGCTCGTACAAACGAGATGGAGGATGAAGCGAGGGTAGGAGAGAGTCTAAGTGATTTGTTGCTTGGTGTTGGAATGGGTGACAGAGAAAGCCACAGACAGAGCTGAGCTGGTGGCTCCGCTGACAAGTGTTACTCCACTCAGAGGGTTGGAGCTGTGATTTGTACACACACACACACAATCGCATACACACAATCCTTTTGGTTTTTCCTTTTTGTGGTGACTTATCTCTGTCATGCTCCGATGTATTTCTTCTTCAGCCCCCCCCCCTTTCTTCTTAAATTTATGTCATTAGACTTGTCAGCAGCTTCATCCCAGAGGCCCGCAGACAGGCTAACAGTGCTCATTAGAGGTCTATTCTCAGGGGTCCTCCCCGAGAGGAGAAAAGAGAGGAGAATTATCCCCATAATATATACACTATACCACCGGTGAGTTAAAACGTCCACACCATGTGCTGTCTACCCCCCAGTCTTTCCTTTCATCAATGTCCTCGCTCCCTTTCAATGTCTTAATGACTCTCGAGTCACACTCCGTGTCTGATGGCTGACAATATCATAACGACAGAGGAGCTAATTGGGGGGGGGAAAAAAAGCCCCAGTCTCCGCATTATAAAATGTTTAAGAAAAAAAATGTATGTTCAATGTAAAATAAGAAATACCTGGTGTAATATAAGGTATAGGCCATGTGTTTTGTCTGTGTGGTGAATAATCCATAGAGGGCATTGTTTGTGTTTTCTTATCTTTTATCGGGGTTGCACGGTAAGTCGAGATTGACCAGGTGTTTTCTTTCCTTTTTTCCATTATTAGGTATCCAACAAACCATCGAACATGAGGAGAGCCAGAACAAGTCATCTGCCGACCTGAGGATACGCAAGACACAGGTATCATTCCCACCCGGACACATGGCGGCTTGAGTGCTGGCTGACAGGCGCAACGGGAGTCAGTGAATTAAGTAGGGGAGCGAGCAGTAGCTAAATGGTGGCAGGGACGAGAAAGTCGTAAAGTCAAGAAGACAAATGAATCTGTTAATTTCCGGCTCGTCCTCCTTCCTCCGTCCTCCTTTTTTGAATGGTCTTTGTCATCGTTAAGAGTGGTCCTTGTCCCCGCTCACCTCAGACTCTTTTCCTTACCCGTACCATTCCGCACTAGCGGAAACGCTAGCTAGGAACTCGCTAACTCGACCTGTCCTCCTGGCCCTTGGTGTTTGTCTTCAGCACTCCACACTCTCGCGCAAGTTTGTGGAGGTGATGTCAGAGTACAACACCACGCAGTCCGACTACCGGGAGCGCTGCAAGGGACGCAACCAGAGGCAGCTGGAAATCAGTGAGTAAAGAGAAAAGTGCCATGGAATTCACCTCATCTTAAAAGGTCTGTTGGCCCTTTACTTGGTTGTAGTCCATGCTTTATTTTCAGGGATTTTCCACTGTTGGACTGGCTCCTCCTGGCAGTCACTGTACATTAGATAGGATGGGGAAAGGATAGTCTAGTGGTGCTTTGTTTCCCCGCAGCCGTTGGTTTCTATGTTAAAAGCATGCGAACAGTGAACAGTGCACAATATATACCCTTTTAGATGTAATATCTAGAGGGTATATATTTTGTCTCATCTGAAAAAAATGTTGGCGGGTGAAATGGGAAGTGTGGCATTATGGATTTTGGTGGCAAAAACATTTGATGATGACACAAGCTTTTAACATGACAAGTGTCAAGGATACAAATATGTATTCACCTTAGGAATAGCATGGTAGCTATGGATGATTGAGCAGCGGGGTGAACACCGCGGGTGAACTGAGACTGAGGAGACACATTCCATTTCTCACCGTTTGGGTCTCCATGGTAACAAATAAGAGCCTCCCTCGGTACCTGTTGGGGTTTTGAGAATCCAACGACGAGAGAGAGAGAGAGAGAGAGAGAGAGAGAGAGAGAGAGAGAGAGAGAGAGAGAGAGAGAGAGAGAGAGAGAGAGAGAGAGAGAGAGAGAGAGAGAGAGAGAGAGAGAGAGAGAGAGAGAGAGAGAGAGAGAGAGAGAGAGAGAGAGAGAGAGAGAGAGAGAGAGAGAGAGAGAGAGAGAATAATCAGGCTCTGGGAGCTGTGTGGTCGTTAACATTGGAATATATATGCTATAAATACTTCAATATTCCAGACCCAAATTGTGTTGACAACATCGTCGAGGCGGCACCTTTTTTTTTGCCGTGAAATTAAATCCTGAACACAACCCTTACCAATCCCATCCTTATGCTTCTAGTCCCGCCCTAATATCCTGTTTTAATGTGGGGGCAAATTGTGCCAGACCGACGTAAGAACCAAGACGCTGATTACCTCAGCGCCTCTCTGAGACACCACATGGACACGTGTTGCCCTCCTCTATTCGCATTCTGTTCAGGGGGATCACAGTCATTGTTCCCTGGGGCTAGATGATCATCAATCAAGAACTCCTCCTCCTCCTCTCTGTCCTCCTCTCTGTCCTCCTCTTCATCCAACCTCTTCCTCCTCCTCTTCCTCTTCCCTCCTCCTCCTGGAGGAGGAGGAGAGAGAGAGAGAGAGAGAGAGAGAGAGAGAGAGAGAGAGAGAGAGAGAGAGAGAGAGAGAGAGAGAGAGAGAGAGAGAGAGAGAGAGAGAGAGAGATAGAGAGAGAGAGAGAGAGAGAGAGAGAGAGAGAGAGAGGAGAGAGAGAGAGAGAGAGAGAGAGGAGAGAGAGATTCCTAACTCTGTTTTCCTAAGAGTTTAGCGTAGTGTCTTTAAGGCCGGTGTCATGGAGATTAAGTAGTGCTGGGAGAGTTTACGTGTGGGCGGAGCCGGGGGAGAGACAGATGGAGGGGGGGGGGGAGGTTGTTTGGTAGGGAAAGGACACCACAGTGTTCCCCATTCCTTAATGAGCGCCCAGACTTGGGGGAGGCTAATGTAGTCCGTGCTCTCATTGGGTTAAGGCGGTGAGGTCCCTTGCGTGGAGGGTTAGCCTAGCGCACAAACACCTCGGTGCCTAGGGCTCTACTTAATAGTCCAACTTCTTAATGAATCTTTAATGACCCCTGAGCGTGTGTGTGTGTGTGTGTGTTTGTGTGTATTTACTTCTGAATATTCTTTATCCTTCTGCGACAACAATCCGGTACATCCGGGAAACAGCAGCTCACGGACAACAGCGCATAAACTAGAAGCAAACAACTTTTTAAAATACATTAAGTCAGACTTAGATCACAATTTATGACCACAAAATCACAAAAGTGTGTGTGTGTGTGTGTATGCGTGTTTAGCTGGAAGAAACACAACTAATGACGAGCTGGAGAGCATGTTGGAGAGCGACAACCCAGCCATCTTCACCTCGGGGGTGAGCAATGAAACAAACACAACATGGACACACATGCACACGTGCTCACACACACACACACACACACACACACACACACACACACACACACACACACACACACACACACACACACACACACACACACACACACACACACACACACACACACACACACACACACACACACACACACACACACACAAACACACACAGTCATTAGAACTTCCGTCTCTGTGTTTTACCTTTCCACCTCCTCCCCCCTCCTCTTCACCCCCCCCCCATCTCTCAGATCATCATGGACAACATCACACAGCAGGCCATGAACGAGATCGAGACGCGGCACACAGAGATCATCAAGCTGGAGAACAGCATCCGGGAGCTGCATGACATGTTCATGGACATGGCCATGCTGGTTGAGAGCCAGGTGAGGGCCAGGGCTCGCTCTCCCTCTCTCTCTCTCTCTCTCTCTCTCTCTCTCTCTCTCTCTTGCTCTCTTTGTCTCTCTCTCTCTTGCTCTCTTTGTCTCTCTCTCTCTTGCTCTCTTTGTCTCTCTCTCTCTCTCTCTCTCTCTCTCTCTCTCTCTCTCTCTCTCTGTCTCTCTGTCTCTTTCTCTCACGTGTACTTGCGAGGTCAATCGCACACACACACACACACACACACACACACACACACACACACACACACACACACAAGCACAATTGAGTGTGTGTGTGTGTGTGTGCTCCTCCCATCTGGTCCCACTGACACACCTTGAATATATGACCTACATACATACATGCATACATCACATATATTATTGAAATGGTTTAATATTGTTTGTGAGTAATGAGTAATTCTAGAGATGCTGAATGGTTGAGTAATGCAGGACTGTGTGTGTGTGTGTGTGTGTGCGTGTGCGTGCGTGCAATCACGTCTTTACGCATAACTGCATGTCTTTTATTAATGACATGCAATTTAATACGTAATCCAAACTAATTCTCTGTCAATGTTTATTAATGAAATTAAATTGAATACTTCGTCTAAACTAATTCTCTCTCGATGAACCTCAAGTGCGATCTTGATCTAGAGAAGCCACTTTTGCCTCTTCCCCTCTACTTCCTCCCACCCATTCTTTGGGTTTTCAAAGACTTCAGTCAAAGTACTAAACAGCAAACCCTCCTAAAGCGGCAAAGGTAATTGATTTGCTAGTCCCTTGTTTTGGTACTGCAACAAATAATTGCACTGTATAGATCTAATTCCAAAACGGTCCATGCACTGGTTATAAGATATGATCATACTCTTGGGTATTGATGGGTAGAATGTGTGACGCTGCATGCTGTAATTCATGCTTTTGTTTGCTTTTCTAACCTTTTGTGACAACTTCCAAGGACTGCTTTAAAACAAGTGAAGGTGTAATATATGATATGTATCTTCGATGAGCCTTAATGTCCTGAGTGGCAGGCTCCTAATACAGCTGTGTGTACAGGGGGAGCTGGTCAACAACATAGAGCACAGTGTGCTCAAGGCCGAGGAATACGTGGGTCAGGCCAACCAAGACATCTTGCACTGCAAAAAGATAAGGAAGTCCAACAAACGGGTGAGGAAGAGGATGCTGGCCGGATCTTAACCCACCCTCTTCTGTTCTTTCTCTCTTTCCATCTTTTTTTCACCCTCCATCTACGCCCAATCCTGCCTGCCCACACTACCCCACCTGTTACCTGCCTCCCTCCCGCGCCCCCACCCCACCTCTGCTTCACCCCTCCCCCCAATCCCCGGCCCCCCTCTTCCAACCCCACCCCACCCCACCCCCACCCACCCACCCACCCTCACCATCAACCTCCCAGGGGGAAATGATAGACCGCATAGAGTATATAACGTGGAGCACTCTGTAGACTATGTGGAGAGAGCCGTGTCAGACACAAAGAAAGCCGTCAAATACCAGAGTAAAGCCAGGAGGGTGAGTGTCACGGCAGGTCCAGGCACCATGCACGCATGCGCTTACATCCGTGTTGTTTGTGTGTGTGTGTGTGTGTGTGTGTGTGTGTGTGTGCAGTGTGACGGTTCTGTACGGTGTACTTTCCGGTGTGGCATGTGTCTCGTGAGCTTTTTGGCCAGTTTGCTTATTGTTTTAGCGTTTGCTTTTAGATGGTGTGAGAGGAGGACATTTTGCTTAATATTTCTGTGTGAAAGATTGTGATACAGGATTAATAAAAATAACTAAATAAAGTTCTTATTCACCCTATAGGGTAAAGGTTAACGGAAAAAGTTGAAAGTCTTATCATCAACCTACTTTCACTCTTCTATGTCTATGATGCAAATACGTTTTAAACTTTTTACTGTCAAGATTATAGTTAATGTCTTAATAAAGGAACTGTTTTTCAAATATGAATAATGTAAAACATCGCATTACATACAAATGGTTTATAGACTAAATAACTTTAACGATGGGTTGACCTCCTTCAGTCTGGTCAGACCAGGAGTGGGAAACGCTGAAATGACAAGCAGCAGATCAATCTGTGTTGTAACATGCATAACCACACTGTTTCTACTGCCCTCCAGAGGGCCTTTCAGCTCTGTGTTCTTTAGTTAGCTATTTCACTACTGCTTCCTCTTGGCACAATTCTCCGACCAAATTAATGTAGGCTAAGGGCTTTTTGTGCCCACACCTGTGGAGTTTTAATGATACCTTAAATTTGCCGAGCGGCTACGACTACAACTCTGGAACAACTCTGCCACCTCTTGGTTGATATTGATACTACACTTACTGACGCTACTCTGTTTTTTACTCTGAGTTGAAGCACAACCAAATAAAATAACTGACTTTATTTCCTTTCATTATTTTCATTTTAATTTCTGTCTTTTTCTATCTTTCTTTTTTCGGTTTGTCCTTCCTTGTTGCATTTTATTCATTCAGACCGTTCGTTAACACACTGCTATTAATTTGTCCTCTCAACTCGTTCTTTTCCCGCTCATGTCGCTGATGCAGAAGATGATCCTGATAGGAGTGTGTGTGGCAATATGTGTGATGATCCTCGTCATTTCCCTGGCGGCTTGACTCACGTAGTCACCTCAGAAACATGCTTCTGGATTATAAGTCTGGTCCTGAAGCAACGACTCGAAAGGCTCAAATAGCTGAGGATCCTTAGGGGGTGTATTAGCTCCTTTGAGTACCTGCCTCGGTTCTTTGTTCAAACACGGGGATGTGCACTCATTAGGCTGTTGAACAGAAACAGTAATGGGCCTTATTTGCCTGGCGGCCATCTTGGGTCTTATCACTAGCTGGGTGATGGAACTGGAGTGGGGGGGGAATTCAGTTCCACCACCCAGCTGGTGCTTAGAACCAAGATGGCGAATGGTGGTGAATAAGGCTCATGAAGGTAATTTCTCTAAGTGTGCTTGGGCTCAAGAGGCTGGCTCAGTTGATGAATGTGATCTATTAGCAACCTATTAGCGTCAAAGCCTCAAGACACACATTAATGCACTCATTATTTGGCTTTATGACCAGACACTGTGTGGAGAGTGTGTGTGTGTGTGTGTGGTTGGTGGCTGGTTTAAGCAACCTCACCTGGCCCGAGTCAGGCTGATTAGACGCAGGATATGGTGACAATGTGGCAGTTGACCTTGCCACACACTACCCAAGTGGCTCACACACCTAGGTGGCTTTTCTGGGCTCCTCCCACTCCCAAGAGACAGGTAGAATGTTGAAGTTGGCACAATGTTAAGAGGCAGAGCGGGTGTGCATGTGCGCCCATTTTGGAGTTTGTGTGGTCGATCGATGGTTCATCCTGTGGGCCTTGATTTCCCCAATGATTCAAGATTCCAGATTCCAGATTTGTATTTATATTTTTTTGATTTGCCCTATGCAACGTACAATGTACACATGGAATGCTTACTCCCCATTCCCAAGAAAGCATTTTAAAGAGCCAGTAGTGCAGCAGCATCATGAATAAAGTGCAGTACAGTGCAGACCGTCCAGAAAGTCCAGCAAAGGTATGACAGTGCACAAGGTGTGAAGCCTCACCCAGCCATAGAATTCAGTCAGCCTGACTAGTGATCTGCTTAAAACAAGCACACACACTCCATACACACTGTAGTAGTTCTGTATATATGGTATTCGATATGCTTAATAAGTTGTATGGTATTTCTTTCATAAAGCGGTCGTGACAAAGTTATTCTAATATGAATGTAAAGAGTGTGAGTGTGTGAACATCAATCTCTCCAAAAGTGAAACTACTACACCACTGGGTTGTTGCTTCATTTCTGCCCACAGTCTAAGCAACAGGGAGCAAAAATAAGTTAAGGGGCCAGCCAAAAAATGTTAATTTATCCAACACATATTTAATTATGTTATATTGTACGGCGCACACATCCCCTGGCCCACTGGCCAAATATAACCAGGGATGGACAATCAGGAGCGTACAGCACTAAGGTCTATTTGCACAGAGGCTTTGCAAATATTTAATAATAATATATTTTTTAATAGTATGAAATACATGTCACCCTTTTGATGTCTTTGTTCCCGGTTTTCACACCATTGCAGAGCCGCGTAAAGAAAATGGCAAACTTTTGCATAGTTGTTGTACCAGTACCACTTTAGTCTCTTAAGTCTTATGTGAGAAATGTTGCCGTGACCTGTCTGCGATGGCGACAGAATGGCGGTCATGGTCATAGCCGTTTGCATTGGATTGTGTGTAGTGCATGTTGCATGTGCACGGCCCATTGCATTGCTTGCATGTGTGCTGCATGTCACATATCAGTTACGACGTAACAGTCAGAGAACAACAAACCGACTACACTGTTACACACTGGTTATTATATTCCCTACAATACCGTGATTCACACTCCAATAACGTCACTTCAATGAGAACGCAATTAGACTGACGGAATAAATCAGGAGCGTAGCCTCACATACATCATCTTGAGTATATATAATATCATATATAATATAATATTGTTTTATACCGAGGTGTCTTGATTGTGCTTGATGTTGTATCAAATGCTGTAACATACGTTTCATCAATTCTAATGTATGGATTTCTCTTTTTGCTTCCAATCTGCTGCCCTTGATGACTGATGATGTTTTAATTGTATGGTTAAATGCATGCAGAAGAAAATAATGATAATTATATGCTGTGTGGTGCTGGGAATAGTAATCGCTTCTGTGGTCGGGGGACCTGGCCTAAAACCATGGCCACCACCAGCCCTGCCTCTTGTGCAAACTGACACAGACACACACGTGCACACATGTCACTCACAAACACACACACACACACACACACACACACACACACACACACACTTAATACATTGCACCTCTATATAATTGCAAAAAGGCAGACTGCCACTTCAATTTCTTGCTTTCCCGGATGAAATCTCTAAAACATAAAAAGGCACAAAGTGTATTTCACACAGTATCCACACATCCCAGGCGCTTCTGCATGACGTTCTAGTTTGTAAATATTGGTGCTGCAAAATGTTTAATCTGAGTGTTGAGTGTTGTCAAAAGATGTGACGATGTTTCTAAAAGTGGATTCTTAAGAGGGAATTTATTCAAAAAAATTAACAAAATGTTGTTCAAATTGACTTATCACATTCGGACTTCCAAGTAGGCCATTTGGTTCGTCTACTTTGGGTCATTCCGTCGTTAACCTTCAGTGTTTATTTAAGCCAGGGTGAATCAACTCAGCTCTATTTTACCTTATAGCAAATGGGGTTTTCTGTTCCTCCGTTGTCCTCTGAATCCCTCCCTTCTCAATCCCCGCATGGGTGACTTCAAGTGATGTAATGTATACACATGTGGGATGGATTATTGATTATTGATCTGCTTGGGGAGGGCTATTGATCACACTGCCAAACCTCCTTGCCTGAGTGATGAAGTCACGTAACTTGTTGCCATTGGCCTTACCAGCTAAAAACAGCATCATAGTGTTTCTACGGTTGAATGTGTGTGAGTCAACCCATACGTGCGTGCGAGAGTGTGTCGTTGTGTGTGCGTGTGCCTGTGTGGGTTCATTGGTTTGTGATTGGCTGTTGGTTATGACCAACCATCGCTGTTCTGTTCTGTATAAAATGTACATTCCTTCACAGATATGAAGCTCTGTAATCTTGCCGCCATGTTCAAAATAAATATGTTATAGAGCCTATCTATAGTTTATCTATAAACACACAAACCGCCGTTTTATGTCCATATTAAAATTATATTTTAAGCTTTTAATGATCATGTGAACTGTATCATGTGGACGTGTGTCCATCATCTGTGCTTATTTATTCTGGTTTTTGTATTGTTAAATGAGCTAAATCATTGCATCAACACGTTTTGCCAATTGTTAGCATGACGTCTAGGTAGTGACTGTAAAATGCTCTGATATCAGTTTTCACAATCTGGCAACAGAGTAAAATGACTAAAACATCCTCCATTTACCGTGTTGCCTACTCAACGTGTTGCCTTTGTGCTGTGCTGTGATGTTTTGGCTTCATTTGTTTACTTCTAATGTTTGTTTATTTTTTAAATAAAGTTTGTCTCAAAAAAAGCAGACACCGATTTTGTCAGTTGGTGTCCACAGCAATGGTAAACGACTAATTCCATGTATATATATATTTTAATGCCAAGTACAAAACAAGTGTATTGTAGACTTTACATCATCTTTACCATGTGTTATGTATTATACTCACAGTATTTGTCAAAATAATCGAAATTAACACAGGAATTAAAACAGGAAAGTATAGGGTGCGACTAGATTTACTTTGAACAGAAAACATGTCGATTTATATTCATGTAGATACATAGGTATATATAGATATATATTTATAGGTAGATATATATCACTCATTAGAAAACTGAAACCAACATATTGCCCTAAATGTGACTGCACCTTTAACAATTTCGCAAATTACTAAAAATATTAAATTCTCTTCACATGAAGGTATTGTATCATTCTCCTTACACAACTTAATCCAGCAGTGATAATGAGAAACGTGTTCAGATGTCCCACAATTCCCATGGGGGAAGAGGTAAAAGTATTTCGTTAAGCTGCATCTGTCTTTGACCGGCATCTGTCTCTTGGTTGCCGAGGGAGCGTTCTCTTCAAAACGCTTCATGACCTGCGGGATAGAGCAACAACACAACACCATGTAGGAGGATGAGGAGTATAACTACAGGACATCATGGTCAAGCTTATACCGAGTTAGCAGAAATGTGAGGCTGCAACAAGCCTCGGATAATTACACTCATTGCAACCAAAACTAACTTTGCGGTACGTGCCTTTCGGAAGAGTTCTTCGATGTGGTCCTTGTGTGCGTGGGCGTTAAAAATGTCCACAATGTACCGGATGCAAAAAGATCCCTGTGCTGCATGTCTGTATGACACCGTGTCTACGGAACAGAAACACATGAGAGATCGAGACACTAGTGATCAGAATTTGTGTTTTATAAAGGTTCTGACTTCATCAGAATAGACAAAGAGAAATGAACGTACCGGGGGTGCATGACAAAAGCGCAATCATATCTTTTTCTTTGTGTACCCTGCGAAACCCATCGTCCTCAATGTGCTCCTCGGTGTCTTCCGGCTGAGTCTGGAGGGAGCCATCGACCTGCACACATGTGGCCTCATTCCAAACGGACCAGGCCCATCACAGACGCTCACAGAGCCATCCAGAGCTGGAAAAGTGGATGAGTGCTTTGTGAATGCAGTAGAACAGTAATTCACTACAGGTTTCGGAAATCACCATCTAAAATCACTTAATATCCCCCCATGTGTGTAGCACCCGGTGACTGCACCGATACAGGTTTGCAATATGGTTATGTATAATGTATTGTATTCAGATATTCTAAATCAACACTGTGGAGTGTGTGTGGTTGGTGGTTGGTTAAACATGTGGGCCTTGATTAACAAGGACCCACAGGTGTGCTTAAACCAGCCACTTACGACACACACGACGACACAAATACCAAATGGCAAGCACACCTCCTCTGCAGGCCTGGATGATGATGACTTTGGGTTTGTTGAGCAGTCCCGGACATCTCGCCGAATCCAAGTGTTTGTAGATATTGTCAACGGGAAGCGTGTCGGCTTCCCCGTCACCGGAGTGACGGACACCTAAAACCGCTCCCCTTTGCCCATGGGACATGATGACCACGAAGACGGAGTCTGCCTCAGGCAGACGGGCGTCCTGAGAGAACTTCTCGATGGCCTCGTCCATCTGCTACACCCCAGGATCATGGATGCGTTAACAGAAGCGCTCAGGGGAAGGACCACAGGGGGATAGGAGGGGGGTATAGGTGGGTGTGTTTTAGGCTCCAACGTACCACTCCGCTGAGGTCTCTGTATTTAACCACAGTGTATCCCAGGGAGGTCAGCAGGTTCTCCATATTTTGCTCATCTTTCTCAGCACCTTTCCGCAAGGGCATGTTGTCAAAGTGCACATTGGTGATCAGCAGAGCAGGACTCGTCCTGGCGTCCGGGGCCATGACGGGGTATATCTGACCACATCATTCAAAGAACACTTTAGGAAATACAGGAACGATATATATCTATTGGGCACGATACATATATATATATATATATTACAGGTATGCATTATAACATCCGATCCTTTGATACCTCGATAGTTTGCATCAATGTTACAGGAATAACATGATATTAATGACAAATGTATCGGCCAGACTGTCATTAAACGTGATGTATGCAATCTCAGAAGAATTACTAACGTCGTCTATGTCCTTCAGTATTTCTGTCTTGAGTATGTCAGGGCTGGGGATGAGTTTGGAGGACCAATTCTCCACTGATGAAACTTCTAGTAACAGAACATACAGTACAGTGGGTCACTGGTCAAAACAAGGCATGTGTCTTTTGTTTTAACAACTTTGATCCAAAGTATTTGAGCCTATATAAGTTACCAAGGCTATATAAGAAACTTTAATCTCCTGAGATTCAGCAAAAAACGCTTCCTGATTTCATAATAATGAAAGGAAAAACATCAGCCAGGTATTTATAGAATTTCATACATTTAATAATGTATCCCATATGTCTCTTATAGAGGACATTTTAACTGACATCACAGGGGATATCAATGTCCCACCACTGACATTTTAAATAAAAACAAATGCAGCAGTCATTACAATGTTGTGACTTTTTATCTTTGCTCATTCCTCAAGACCGAGGCCACCCGACCTTCTCCTCAGGTCAGTCCTGTTTGAGTTAGACAAGAAAAGTTAACCATTTGTAAAGTTACTGGAACACCGATCCAACAGCTAATTGTTCACACATTATAACCCGAATTGGACTTCTGCTGTGCTGTTCAGCAATTTAATTATACTAAGTACAACTCTCAACCAAGTTGGGAGAATGTCCTTGAATACGCAGTCCACAACTAAATGTCCTTGAGAATGGACAATGATTCATTGCTGTATCCCAGTAGTTTAAAGGATAAAGAAGGCCGTCCCTTGTCAAAACAAAGTGGTCAGGGGTCATTTCTTGGAGAAAAGAAACAAATAAAAAAAACATTCATAACAACAACTCACCCATACCAGGAAGAGGAGAAGGGATCAGACCAAGGCTGATACATAATTCCATATCCCTAACTTTCATGCTATCAACCATCATCTGACTGGCTCTCTCCCCTTTGCCCATCACCATGTCGATGAGACAACGTGCTCTGTCCACTTTGCTCGTCTGGTTCTCCGTCACAGAGTCCTTGTCCTCGGTACTCAACACTTTCTTCTGCCACAGGTCATCCAGGAGACCTTTGATAACAGGCATTGGAACTTTCTGCACAAAGTCAGCACGGATCCTTGAAAGCTCTGAGAAAAAAAGAGCAATAGAAAGTGTTGTAGTCAATACAATCTTTGGGTGTGTATAAATAAACAAATGCATAGGCCTACATCAAATACATCGGAATATAGGAATACGTTCCTTATTTTGATACTAGCCTATATTGTGCTTAAGTGATGTGTGGTTCCTCGTTTTCTCAACATCTATACTCTCTTGTCTCTTCTTGTTGTAGGCCTATGTACGGTCGACCCTGCTATATGGTAGTAGTAGGCGGTCATACCATTTGCTACCTGCGTATATCCAAAGTCACCTGTATTGCATCACTAGGCCTGCGACCGGTTTCTAGGGTTTCTGGGGGCCTTAGGCAAAATCGCCCTATTGGTTTGGGGGGGGCCTTCGAAATGACAGAGCATTTATTACAGAGCCTCGAAATTACAGAGCGGCAATCATCGTGAAGTCCAACGGGGGGAGGGGGGGGGGCGGTGATCGCGAACATCATGAAGTGGACCGCGAGCAATAATATAATATAATCTGAAAATATAATCTGTCGTCCTCGGGGGCACACTAGCGACACACTAAAACGGACCCTGGTCGTTCTCTCGAATGTGTCTACTTCTTCAAACGAAAATCCGAATTAACGTAGTTAATACCTACACCGAAGTGTGCAAAAGAGAAATATATGTTTCTTGCGCATTCAAAACTAGCCTACATCATACATGGTTATTATAAAGACGGCCTACCTTCCATCGTTTACAGGGCTAGACGTGAGTTGTGGCTGATGTTCAATTTACTTTCGTTTTGCAAACTTCTACAATGTGTGTGTGTGTGTGTGTGTGTGTGTGTGTGTGTGTGTGTGTGTTTTATTGGCTTGGATCCCCGTGACGTGTTTCATGTTATTATTATTGTTAATAATAACGTGTGCATAGATCTTTTTATGATGTAAGGAATAAAGGAATTCTGATTCCGACAGATTCACGACAGTATCATTTGCAGCTGAAAAAAAGCCACACACACAATGTTCGCGATCGCGACCCCCCCCCCCCCCCCCACCCCTGGACGGTGATAGTGGGGGCTCTAGTCTCTAGCTTTTATTTTGGGGGTCGCGGGCTGAAAGGTGAACCCCTGGTCTAGAGCACAAACCAAAAGGTCGGACAAATATGAAATGACGGGAGTGTAAACCGTGATAGTTTAGGCAGGGTGTTCGACACATTGTTATGAACTGTTCTCCTCAGAATACATCAGAACCGTTTATCGTACCAACTTAGTGTCTCACAACGTATCACATCAAGAAGACATTTGTCTCATTGACCACTCATAATAAAGAAATTAAACTATGATTTTCGTTTGTCGCTGATAATATAGTCATCTACACACTCTAGGTGAGGCTACACAACAAAGTAATCTTGACAACGCCCCAAATCGTTCGTTCAAATAGTTTCTAGTTCAGATCAAAACGTCTAAAACCAAATGTGTATCATACCGTATTGGACAACATTTAATCGTAATCACGGATTACCTTCCATACTGATGTGACGTCTTCGCTCCGATTCAATGCAGCCTACGTGTTGCTTTTAACTCACACACTTCCTGATTTGTAGACCGGTTAGGTAGGTTAGGTTTTGATTTGTTTTATATCCTGGTGAAACCCCTGCAAGTGTGATATTGGTTATGGGCCAGTTCTAGTTAACTAGGTAGCATTGGGGATTACTAGTATTCGAGTTAACTAGGTAGCAGTGGGGATTACTAGTGTTCTAGTTAACTAGGTAGCATTGGGGATTACTAGTATTCTAGGTAACTAGGTAGCAGTGGGGGTTACTAGTGTTCTAGTTAACTAGGTAGCATTGGGGATTACTAGTGTTCTAGTTAACTAGGAGGCAGTGGGGATTACTAGTGTTCTAGTTAACTAGGTAGCAGTGGGGATTACTAGTTTTCTAGTTAACTAGGTAGCAGTGGGGGTTACTCACCCAATACATTGCACTGACTACTAGTGAGTTTGTGTTGTGATTCTCAACAACGTTCAAATGTATTTCCGTGTTTCAAAAGAAAAGTCAGAACATGTTGATTGGGATTGGGTTTGTCGTTGATAATATAGTCATCTACACACTGTAGTAAGTGAGGCTATTTTTAGACCGGTTAGGTAGGTTAGGTTTTGATTTGTTTTATATCCTGGTGACAACCCTGCAAGTATGATATTGGTTATGGGCCAGTTACTGAAATGCCACGTTGTCATATCAATTATCATACATATTGTTCATAACCAGGTAAACCAGCTATATATACTAACTGCCTCTAAGAAAATGTAAAGGTCCTGAATAAAGCTTGTGCTTGTAGTGGATTATTAAACATGTTTTAAAAGGTACATGGTACAATCTAAAGAAATAAAATTCCCTGAAATGTATATAGTTTGAAGAAGTTGAACACAGTTTATACCAATCTACAAAATATATTTCTAATATAAAATATATACAACTCCAACCTGCTTCCCATGGCCCGCAAGTGGTAATGCCTGATCATTACATTCAAGTGAAACAATATACCGTTTAGTTATTTCCCCTAGTTTACGCTTTCAACACTGAAGTATTTTTGTTATGTATTATTATTATTATTATTATTGTTAATAATAACGTGTGCATAGATATTTGTATTATGTAAGTGCATTTAATATGTAAGGGTGAATTTTGATTCCGACAGATTCACGACAGTATCATTTGCAGCTGAATAAAGCCACACACACAATGTTCGCGACCCCCCCCCCCCCCCCCTCGGACGGTGATAGTGGGGGCTCTAGTCTCTAGCTGTTATTTGGGGGTCGCGGGCTGAAAGGTGAACCCCTGGTCTAGACTATAGAGCACAAACCAAAAGGTCGGACAAATATGAAATGACGGGAGTGTAAACCGTGATAGTTTAGGCAGGGTGTTCGACACATTGTTATGAACTGTTCTCCTCAGAATACATCAGAACCGTTTATCGTACCAACTTAGTGTCTCACAACGTATCACATCAAGAATACATGCGTCTCATTGACCACTCATAATAAAGAAATTAAACTATGTTTTTCGTTTGTCGTTGATAATATTGTCATCTACACACTGCGTAGGTGAGGCTAAACAACAAAGTAATCTTGACAATACCCATAATCGTTCGTTCAAATAGTTTCTAGTTCAGATCAAAACGTCTAAAACCAAATGTGTATCATACTGTATTGGACAACATTTAATCGTAATCACGGATTACCTTCCATGCTGATGTGACGTCTTCGCTCCGATTCAATGCAGCCAACTCGTTGCTTTTAACTCACACACTTCCTGATTTTTAGACCGGTTAGGTAGGTTGGTTTTGATTTGTTTTATATCCTGGTGACAACCCTGCAAGTGTGACATTGGTTATGGGCCAGTTCTAGTTAAATAGGTAGCGTTGGGGATTACTAGTGTTCTAGTTAACAAGGTAGCAGTGGGGGTTACTAGTGTTCTAGTTAACTAGGTAGCAGTGGGGATTACTAGTGTTCTAGTTAACTAGGTAGCAGTGGGGATTACTAGTGTTCTAGTTAACTAGGTAGCAGTGGGGGTTACTAGTGTTCTAGTTAACTAGGTAGCATTGGGGATTACTAGTATTCTAGTTAACTAGGTAGCAGTGGGGATTACTAGTGTTCTAGTTAACTAGGTAGCAGTGGGGGTTACTCACCCAATCCATTGCACTGACTACTAGTGAGTTTGTGTTGTGATTCTCAACAACGTTGAAATGTATTTCCGTGTTTCAAAAGAAAAGTCAGAACATGTTGATTGGGTGCCGATATGAAGACCAAAGCATTAGAACTAGGGCTGTCAAAGTTAACACCTTAACACTGTGTGATCAGCGGCGAACGTTGACCTCATATCACCTCGTACAAAAAAAACAATGGGCCGATCTACCTGTTTTACGGGCCGATCTACCTGTTTTATGGGCCGTTCCGATCAGACAAAACTAAAAAGTTGTCGGCCCAAAAGGCACGTCGGGTATGCCAGATGGCCAGTTCCACCCTTTCGGAAAATGCAGGTGCAGTCACAGTCATATAGAAGTAAACATTACGTTACAATGATTTAGTGAGCTGGTGTTCTTTTTTTCAAACCACACACCGCATGTTGGCTATTTCAGCACCACGCGTTGTCCACCTGCTTATTGATTCACTATGAGGGGTTCAGCGTCAGTGCACCCCACTGCCTGATTAGGCCTGTGTGTCATTCACTCTCAACATAGATAAAAGTATAAGAGTGTGTAAAGAGCCCCTCTCTTCCCTCACAAGAAGCATTGTTTTGATGAAAAATAGCTATTTAGCGATGAATCCATTTATGATGAAAATCTGAAAATCGGAATAGAAGTTTGATTCACAGTCGCTTATTGAATAAACCTAACATAATTAAAATTGAATGAATCTAAAATGAATTAAAAGTTAATGGCGGAATACGCGGGTCCTTTCTCCCGGCTGCTATAAGACGTTTCAATGGATCCATCTCAGGTCGTAAGATGGACAGAGGAGGCACAGTGACCTGAGGTCCGCTCTCTCTCTCTCTCTCTCTCTCTCTCTCTCTCTCTCTCTCTCTCTCTCTCTCTCTCTCTCTCTCTCTCTCTCTCTCTCTCTCTCTCTCTCTCTCTCTCTCTCTCTCTCTCTCTCTCTCTCTCTCTCTCTCTCTCTCTCTCTCTCTCTCTCTCTCTCTCTCTCTCTCTCTCTCTCTCTCTCTCTCTCTCTCTCTCTCTCTCTCTCTCTCTCTCTCTCTCTCTCTCTCTCTCTCTCTCTCCACTGTGTCTTTATTTACTTGTTTTTACTTGATGTAACATTGCACTTTATTATCTGTAATACACCTCATTCCATCTTATTTTTCATCTTATTGTTTTTATTTTGAAATTTCCTCTATGTATGTCTATGTATGGCGACAATAATTTCCCTCGGGATAAATAAAGTCTATCTAATCGAATCTAATCGAATCGAATGAATGACACAAGATAGATCCGTGCATGATGATAACCCGCCCCCCAAAGCTCTGATTGGCTATTCACCAGCGCAGTGAGCTCTGTTGATTGGTTAATAGAGCCTCTGACTAGACCCGCCCTTAGCGCCGTACACACTCATGTTAAATACAAGGACTCACCGGCCACTGAGGTTCAGCAGTTTTGTAATGGACTTAATGTGAGCTTACGGAGGACGTTCTTCTTTACAGTGATAAAACAAATGGCGGTAGGGGGGCTGTTGGTGGTATTTTGACACACATATTTGTGTGACTTTGAAGCTTTAGAAAAAGCATTGTTATCAGTATTTTCACATATTAATCTGTTGTATCTGTTGTATCTGTGTATTGAACTGTTTTTTTTCTCTGGATTGTTAGGTCCTCCCTTTCCTTAATGGACGAGCCTCCACTGATTTACGTAACTGTAAGAGCCATTTTGATGAAGGTGTATGCATACACTTGGGTGTCCAGTAGGTGTCACTATTGAGCCAGGGGTAAACACATAAAGGTAGGAACATTTAGGGAACGGAGAGGGAGCGCAAGGGGGTCCTGCAGTAGAGGTTCTGGGGGACCACCCTGGAGGAGGACACTCGGGAGTTTGTCAACGCCTGTCGGGTTTTCAACCAGCACAAGCCCTCTCATCAGGCTCCTGCTGGTCTCCTGCAACCTTTGCCTGTGCCCCATCGTCCTTGGTATTACAGGTATGCATTATATCATCCGATCCTTTGATACCTCAATAGTTTGCATCAATGTTAGAGGAATAACATGATATTAATGACAAATGTATCGGCCAGACTGTCATTAAACATGATGTATGCAATCTCAGAAGAATAACTAACGTTGTCTATGTCCTTCAGTATTTCTGTCTTGAGTATGTCAGGGCTGGGGATGAGTTTGGAGGACCAATTCTCCACTGATGAAACTTCTAGTAACAGAACATACAGTACCGTGGGTCACTGGTCAAAACAAGGAATGTGTCTTTTGTGTTCTACTTAACAACTTTGATCCAAAGTATTTGAGCCTATATAAGTTACCAAGGCTATATAAAATCTCCTGAGAATCAGCAAAAAACGCTTCCTGATTTCATAATAATGAAAGGAAAAACATCAGCCAGGTATTTATAGAATTTCATACATTTAATAATGTATCCCATATGTCTCTTATAGAGGACATTTTAACCTACATCACAGGGGATATAAATGTCCCACCACTGACATTTTAAATAAAACAAATGCAGCAGTCATTACAATGTTGTGACTTTTTATCTTTGCTCATTCCTCAAGACTGAGGCCACCCGATCTTCTCCTCAGGTCAGTCCTGTTTGAGTTAGACAAGAAAAGTTAACCATTAGTAAAGTTACTGGAACACAGATCATTCAACAGCTAATTGTTTACACATTATAACCCGAATTGGGCTTCTGCTGTGCTGTTCAGCAATTTAATTATACTAAGTACAACTCTCAACCAAGTTGGGAGAATGTCTTTGGATACGCAGTCCACAACTAAATGTCCTTGAGAATGGACAATGATTCATTGCTGTATCCCAGTAGTTTAAAGGATAAAGAAGGCCGTCCCTTGTCAAAACAAAGTGGTCAGGGGTCATTTCATGGAGGAAAAAAAAAAGAATAAAAAAAAAACAACTCACCCATACCAGGAGAAGGGATCAGACCAAGGCTGATACATAATTCCCCATCCCTATCCTTCAAGCTATCAACCATCATTTGACTGGCTCTGTCCCCTTTGCCCATCACCATGTCGATGAGACAACGTGCTCTGTCCACTTTGCTCGTCTGGTTCTCCATCACAGAGTCCTTGTCCTCGGTACTCAACACGTTCTTCTGCCACAGGTCATCCAGGAGACGTTTGATAACAGAGATTGAAACTTTCTGCACAAAGTCAGCACGGATCCTTGAAAGCTCTGAGGAAAAAAAGAGCAATAGAAAGTGTTGTAGTCAATACAATCATTGGGTGTGTATAAATAAACAAATGCATAGGCCTACATCAAATACATCGGAATATAGGAATACGTTCCTTATTTTGATACTAGCCTATATTGTGTTTAAGTGATGTGTGGTTCCTCGTTTTCTCAACATCTATACTCTCTTGTCTCTTCTTGTTGTAGGCCTATGTACGGTCGACCCTGCTATATGGTAGTAGTAGGCGGTCATACCATTTGCTACCTGCGTATATCCAAAGTCACCTGTATTGCATCACTAGGCCTGCGACCGTTTCTAGGGTTTCTGGGGGCCTTAGGCAAAATCGCCCTATTGGTTTGGGGGGGGGGGCTTCGAAATGACAGAGCATTTATTACAGAGCCTCGAAATTACAGAGCGGCAATCATCGTGAAGTCCAACGGGGGGGGGGGGGGGGGGAGGGGCGGTGATCGCGAACATCATGAAGTGGACTGCGAGCAATAATATAATCTGAAAATATAATCTGTCGTCCTCGGGGGCACACTAGCGACACACTAAAACGGACCCTGGTCGTTCTCTCGAATGTGTCTACTTCTTCAAACGAAAATCCGAATTAACGTAGTTAATAACCTACACCAAAGTGTGCAAAAGGGAAATATATGTTTCTTGCGCATTCAAACTAGCCTACATCATACATGGTTATTACGAAGACGGCCTACCTTCCATCGTTTACAGGGCTAGACGTGAGTTGTGGCTGATGTTCAATTTACTTTCGGTGTGTGTGTGTGTGTGTGTGTGTGTGTGTGTGTGTGTGTGTGTGTGTGTGTGTGTGTGTGTGTGTGTGTGTGTGTGTGTGTGTGTGTGTGTGTGTGTGTGTGTGTGTGTGTGTGTGTGTGTGTGTGTGTGATCGGCTCGGATCCCCGTGACGTGTTTCATGGCTATGTAAATTATCAGGGTTGCTTGTAGCCACGGCCCCTATCACATCCCGCAGTCATGTCACCGTTTCTCCCGCCCTCGTCCAGGTAGCCACGCCCCCTATCACGTCCCGCAGTCATGTCACCTTGGTTTCCACAGTACTCGCCCGGATAGCCACGCCCCCTTGTTAGTTCTCCCCCGCAGCTGCAGCGCATCATCAGTGTTATATATTGAGATTGTACCACTATGTTTACATAGGAACCTTTGTTCAGGAAGTCCGTGTACCCTCAGGTAAGACAGATAAGCGCGTGACCCGGCCGACCACGCCACTCGTGTCATGCTTGGGAATGTACCTGTTGTATATGTTAAACCACCAAAGTCTTCTCAGTAAAGTACCTAAACTGGAGTACAAGTCTGCGTGTATTTAATTACCACTCAGGTTATAACACAGGCGACGAGGATTAAAACAAAAATAGGTCGAGGAAAATGTTTGTGAGTAGTATATCATGGCAACGGTAGGTTCACTCGTTGAGTTTTTCGAGAGACTGGAACACTTTTTCCTGGCTAATGACATTACAAACGAGGCAAAGAAAAGGTCCATTCTCCTCAGTGTGTGTGGGGCTAAGACGTACAAGTTGATACGGAATCTAGCCACGCCACAGAAGCCAGGAGACATCGGATTCGAGGACTTGGTGACGATGGTGCAGGAGCATCACAACCCAAAGCCATCTGTAATTGATCAGTGCTTCAAATTTCACACTCATTCTCGCAAGGCAGGAGTTTCTGTGGCGGAGCTGAGAGAATGATCAGAATAGTGCGAGTTTGGAGCTACACTGGACAACATGCTGCGTGACAGGTTAGTCTGTGGCACATTTAGCTAATGACTGTGGGTTCAAGGATGCTGTGTGCCATAACTGTCAGAGAAAGGGGCACATTGCTAAAAGGTGCAGAGGTGCTAAAAATGGACAGAAAAAGGAGTGGGGGAAATCAAAGACCAAGATGGGCACACATCACCTGCGTGAGGAGCCTGAGCAGCAGTGTTCCTTTAACATGTTTAAGCTCAGGCTATAGAGGTGGATATAGAGTATCAGGGGCAAAAGGCTGCACAGAGACTGCTTGTGGTCAAGGGGGAAGGGCCTAGTTAGCTGGGACGGGACCTCCTACAGAAGATTCTGCTGAATTGGGAGGAAATCAAGCATATCAGAGTAATACCAGACATCCTATCAAAGTATGTAGATGTTTTTAAAGATGAGCTGGGCACCCTCCGAGGCACAACAGTGAAACTGTGTATAGACCCCAAGGCACAGCCACGGTTTTTCAGACCACGCACAGTGCCATACGCCATGAAGGCTAAAGTGGAAGCAGAGTTGGAGAGGCTGCAGCAGTTAGGTGTCATCGAGCCTATTGAGTTCTCGGACTGGCAGCACCGATTGTGCCAGTGCTGAAGGACGACGGCAATGTATGTATCTGTGGGGATTACAAACTGACTGTAAATCAGGCCTCACAGCTCGACACCTATCCTCTGCCACGAGTGGAGGACCTGTTTGCTACACTATCAGGTGGCAAAACATTCACAAAGCTGGACATGAGTCATACGTACCAGCAGCTGCAGCTGGATGAGGACTCTAAGCAATATGTGACCATCAACACACATTTTGTTCAAGTTTGTTCAAGTACAACCGCCTTATGTTTGAAATTGCATCCAGCCCAGCTATTTTCCAACGCACCATGGACAATATATACATGCAAAACAACCGTTCTGCCTGTGACCAGAATGTCGTCTACTTAGACGACATTCTGGTCACAGGCAGAACGGAGGAAGAGCATGTGAAAAATCTAGACCAGGTGTTGAAGAGGATGACAGAAGCCGGGCTGCGTCTGAAGCGCAGTAAGTGCATGTTCCAAGCTCCTAGCGTCACCTACCTGGGCCATCGTATTTCAGCTCACGGTCTCTCTCCGGTGAGAGCGTGAGAGCGATAAGTCCAAAGAACGTGACAGAGCTCAGGTTGTTCTTGGGCTTAGTGAAGTACCACGGAAAGTTCTTACCGGACCTCTCCACTGTACTCACTCCTCTCTACCAGCTGCTGCACAAAGGCTGCTCATGGAAGTGGCAGCAAGCTCAGGAAACGGCATTTCAGCAAGTAAAAGGACTGTTACACTCTTCACGACTGCTGGTGCACTTTGATCCGGACAAGGATGTTGTCCTATCCTGTGACGCGTCTCCCTATGGTGTGGGAGCAGTCCTTTTTCACCAAATGGAAGACGGAACTGAAAAGCCGGTCAGCTATGTGTCACGTACTCTCACATCAGCAGAAAAGGGGTACTCACAGAGAAAGAAGGACTAGCTGTGGTTTTCGCTGTAAAACGTTTCCACCAGTACCTGTATGGTCGCCCTTTTACCCTAATGGGACTGTTTAGCGAAACAAAAGGCATCCCACCCATGGCATCAGCGAGAGTGCAGCGCTGGGCCCTGTCAGCGTATCAGTATCACATCATGTACAAGGCAGGAAGTGAAAATGCAAATGCCGATGCTTTCAGCCGCCTCCCCCTCCATGACACACCAAACCAAACCTGCCTGCCCCCAGAGACTGTGTTTTTGCTGGACAGACTGCCTAACTCTCCGGTGACAGCTAAACAAATTAAAATGTGGACTGAAAGAGACCCAGTGTTGTCACAGATTAGGAGATGGGTGATGCAGGGCTGGCCAGCAGCTGTTGAGCAGGAGGAGCTCAAACCCTATGCAAAGCATCAGTGTGCATGACGGCTGTATCCTCTGGGGCTCCAGGGTAATTGTGCCACCCCCAGGATGGGTGCAGGTGATGGACGAGCTGCACGATGCCCACCCTGGTGTGTCCCGGATGAAAAGCCTCGCCAGGTCATTTGTGTGGTGGCCTGGGATGGACTGCGCCTTAGAAGAAAAGGTAAAAGCATGCACACAGTGTCAAAGCAACCAAAAGATGCCAGCACCTGCTCCACTCCACCCGTGGGAGTGGCCTGACCGCCCGTGGTCCAGACTCCACCTGGATTTTCTGGACCTTTCATGGGTAACATGTTCCTGGTGCTAGTAGACTCACATTCAAAGTGGCTGGAAGCTCACATCATGTCAAACATAATTGCCCCAGTCACCGCAGACATGCTCAGGAGCATCTTTGCCACACATGGACTGCCAGATACTGTGGTGACTGATAATGGGCCCACTTTCACAAGTGAGGTCTTTCAGGAATTTATGGACAAAAACGGAATCCGTCATGTCCGCACTGCCCCATCATCCGGCCTCAAACGGTCTAGCAGAGAGGGCTGTGGGCACTCTGAAAGAGGGTCTGCGAAACATGTCAGGACCTTCATTGGAAACTAAGCTGCACTGGTTCTTGTTTCAGTACAGGATCACTCCTCACACAACTACGGGAGTGTCCCTAGCTGATATGTTAATGGAGAGAAGGCCCAAATCTCATCTGGATCTACCCAGACATCGGAGCGAGAGTCGTCCGATCACAGGAGGAGCAAAAGGTGAGACGTGACCTACATGCTAAAGAGAGGCTGTTTAAGCCAAGAGACTGTGTATGTCAGAAACGTTGCCAGGGGTTCGCCCTGGTTGATGCGGGAGAGAAAGAGCCTCAGAGCATTGCACACAAGGACAGAGTGAGCAGCTCTGGTGACTGTGTTCTGGTGTCAGGAGCACCAGAGCATATGGATGAGTCTGTCTGTGCCACTGGATGGCCTGTCAGTGCAAACTGAGGGACTGTCTGCACAGGCTGCCCCACCTACCCCTGCCCTAAACCTGACCGAAAGAGAACAGCCGGTTCCTGGGTCTGGGGTCACCACAGCAGAGTTGAGAAGATCAAAGAGGCAGCACAAGCCTCCAGATCGACTGTTGAACTGATCACACACACTCTCATACATATTTTTTTAAAGTTGTGAAATGTGATGAGAATGCACTTTTGTTATTGTTGTTTAAGAGATGTTATGGTCAGCCTGTCAGAGTTATATTTTTGGTAACTGAGATAACAAAGTCTGTTCATTGTGTTTCTGTCTCAGAATAGTGTTTTACTTAAAGGGGGAGAAGTGTTATATATATTGAGATTGTACCACTATGTTTACATAGGAACCTTTGTGTGACCCGGCCGACCGCGTCACTCGTGTCATGCTTGGGAATGTACCTGTCATGTATATGTTAAACCACCGAAGTCTGCGTAGTACAAGTCTGCGTGTATTTAATTACCATGTCACGGTTACGGTGGTTGACAGGGGGCGTGGCCAAGCCGCGTGCACTGGCGGCGCACACACACACCTGTCAGCAATTGCCGTGTCTAATCACTAATCACCTCACCTGGGGGTATATATACCCTGGCGTCCTGTTACCCCTTTGTTAGGTCATACGTTGTACTTTGTTCATGCTATGTTGTACTTTATGCTTGCTACGTTGTACTTTGGTACATTCTGGACGGAATCGTTACGCCGATGTCCCGGAATCCAGATTCATTGCCTGTCCCGCGTCACTCGCCGGTCTATACCTGTCGCTACTCCGACCTCCCGGTATCCAGACTCCACTCCCGTCCCGGACTACTCGCCGGTCTACTACCTGCCGGTACTCCGCAGATCGACCTCCCGGTATCCAGACCCCTGGCCTGTCCCTGATCACTCTGTTTTGTTTGCTTTAAATAAAGCTTCACGTTATAGCTCCACTGTGTCTTGGTCTGCGTTCTGGGTCCCACCGAATTACCCCATTGTGACATACCACTCAGGTTATAACAACCGTGATCTTCCCCCTCATGTTTTCCTGCCCGTCTTATTGGCTGCCTGGGACCTCATTGTTTCCACCTGTTATGTTCCTTGTGTTTAAATAGGCGGCGTCTTCTTTTGTTCGGGGCCAGTTCATTAAATACTGTTTCATTGTTTGTTAGACTGGTACTTGTTTCACGTTTTGAGACTTGCTACTTGTTTCATGTTAGAGTTCTCACTTGTTTCATGTGTATGATCAAGCGTCATGTTTCCACGTCATGCCACCGTTAGGTTTTTTGTAATCAGGTATTTTGCTTTTGAGGATTTTTGTGTTACTGAATTTTTCAGTAAAGACTCTTTACTTTGATACGTGTCATCGAGTCGTGCATTTGGGTTCACCTCCAAAGTCCCCGTTCCCCGTTCCTCGTTCCCGTGACACATCCCTTTGGCGACCTCTGCTCTGTTTTACTGAAGAGAAGAGGGATGTCATTGCTGGTGAAACTTGCCTAATATTCCATATATATGATTGAAACAACAATCCAAACGCCCACAGCACCACTAAGAAAAAGCGTACCTCTGGTTTCTTTCCATTTCTTCAGTTCATTCTTTTCGTCCAAATCTCCTAGGGTTTGCCGTAAATAAGGATCATCACAGAGTCTTACAAACCACAAAAAAACATTACAAATGTGTGCATTGGTTACCTTCTCTGATTGTCGTGGACCACAAAGTCTTGTTCTCTGAGTCCTTGAGAAACCATTCGAAAGGAGGAGGCTCGTCGAAGGATGCTTCAAAGAAGCCCTTCAGCGCTGTTTCTTTAGTGACGAACTCTACTTTCTGAACACGCACATACACGCACACTTAATAATGTTTAAATGACATGCAAATGATTATAAATGGGTTGCACAACACATACCGTGGGTTCAATCCGCCCTTCTGGCCGGCTTTTGAGCTGGTAGTCCTTGGTAGGCGGTTTTCTAATCTTGACCCAACGCTTGCCGGAAGAGTGCACCTGTCTATCAATAGCCTGCACACACAGAAACAGGAAGTAGTAATATGCCAGATGTGAGTTAAGCAGTGTTTAATTTGTGCCGGATCCTGCCGGAACTGGATCCGGGAAGTTTAAACTGCCTGTGTACCCATTGCCGGTACCCATTGACCTGATCAGGTACCTCTCGTGGTATAAAAGCAAAAATAACATAAAGAAAAATCTACCAATTTTCAAGCAATTTCACATTCTCTTCATTAGTTTAAATGTATTCTTAATTAGGCCACCCCTTTATGGACGCGGCACTAGGAGACTTTTGCAAGTAATCTGTTTACCCGCATACTTTGGATTGTAGTAGGCTACAAACATAGTCATACCTAGTCTAACCCAGCCTAGTTTGGTCCAGTCTAATCCAGCCCATCCTAGCCCAGTCTAGCCTAATCTAGCCCAGTCCTGTATAGTCTAGCCTAGTCCAGCCTAGCCCAGTTTAGCCTAGCCTGTCTCTCTATCAATGTATCTGTTTATCAACGCACAGGCATACCATTAGTCTAAATCAAAATCTGGAGGATTTTGAATCCTCTTTATTTGTCACATACAATACATGTACACACACGGTGAAATTTGTTTTCCTAGTATTAGCAGCAGTGGGCAGCTTGTATATACAGCGCCCAGGGAGCAGTGCAGGAGGTCCAGTGCCTTTCTCAAGGTTACCTTGGAAGTGCCCTGGAGGGGAACTGGCATAGTCCGTTTCAGGGACTTGAACCGGTGACCCCCAAGCCAAGTCCCATCAGCCAACCGACTGAGCTACTGCCCCCCCCTATAATACTGACTATATCTAGTGACTCATTGGTTGTTTTCGCTTCATCACCTTTAACTCAGACTTGTTGTTGGAGACCAAAAACACGTTGAAGTGGAGGCTGTTTGGCTCCTTGTACACCAGCACCACCCCGTGGTGCTTCAAACGCAGACATCTCCGAATGAAGAGACCCACTACAGAGAGAGAGGACACGCGCCAGCGAACGTGGCTGGCAGAGAAGTCCACCGTCGGCTCAATGTGGCCGTCCCTGTCGTCTACATGCAACACACTGAACCCCGGGTCCCACTTGAGGTCTGGGGAAACGTAAGCATAACATAATGTTATTTTGGCATATTGGGAAATGACAGTAGCCAGTATGTGCAAAGACTCATAAGTCTGGAGAAATGCATGTGGAAGTAAAACAATAAAAATGACATTACATTACTAGTACATTGCTCTATTGATGATTTTGTAATCCAGATTGCATTTTATACAAAAGAATACAAGCGTCTTGTAAAATGTGAAAATGATGGGATTACTTTAGGCGGGAGCTTTTTGATTGAACGTCCTTTAAAAAAATTTAATGGAAATACTGTAATTCAAATATTCTACAAATGGCATTGCTTTAATTTGTTTATTTTGTGTCACTAAAATATAAATTAAATTCTAAATCAATTCTTCATTCGAATGTTCAAAAAATATTACAATATTAATATCAAATCAAATTGTGAGCCAAATAGTATCAAATGTTATGGGGAGCTGAGGGAGTGAGCCCAATTTGAAACCAAGAAATGTATTTAAATTTTCCCCACAGTCGGATTGTGTTCTCACCAGCAAGACACAGGGAGTGTGGGAACTGGATAAACTTGAGCACAGATGCATCCTTGTTGACCACATCCAAATCGAAAATGGGTCCGGCAGGTCTCCAGGTGTCCTCGAGGAACTCTGTGAATTTGAACCAGGACAGGACCGAGTAGCTCACCAGAGCCTGCTCTGATACTTCAAACACCAGGCCTGTAACCAAACACTCATAGGTACCCTCGCCTTCCAGCATCACCCTAACACACACACACACACACACACACACACACACACACACACACACACACACACACACACACACACACACACACACACACACACACACACACACACACACACACACACACACACACACACACACACACACACAATTGACACAATTGAGCATTTTATTTTCGGACAACCCTATGGGACTGATGTCAAGACGTGTCACTCACTGGAATCTCCACTTAGAAATCTTGCTTGGCATAACCTTCTCATACTCAGGACTCTGTTAAAAACAAAACAGAAGTAAACAACAATAAAGAGGAACACAACTAATTATCATCAATTTAAGGTAATTCATTTAGTTGATATTCACCTGATGTACAGCTTTGCATTTCTCGCATTGTGACTTGAAGTACATGTCCTCTGTCAGGAAAAATGATAACTGTTAGTAACAAAACTGACACCATTGCTAGTTTTAAGCTTCACACCAGCTAGACAACTCGGGACAGAAGGCAGACTTCAGCAGTACACACGCCACGACTGGCGATCAGTATTGCTGTCAGGTGGGTGGTCCATACATGGGGAGACGTATCTGGAGCAGTTGTTCAAGTCCAAGTTAATTCCATTATTTTTCTTCCACTTGACCTCAACATCCCATTGGCCGTTCTTGACCTCAACCCCCACTGATTGGTCTTGATCTTGAATCTACTCACCTTCATCCTCTTCATCAAATTCTGCTCTGGCGTCTGGCAAAAATTACAAAAGAAGAAGGGAGGGTGAGAAGGACGTACAGATAATCCTGAAGGTAGCATAACAAAGAAAAGCCAAGACTCTTACCAGAATATGTGTCAGAATCAGAATCATCCTCCCCTTTATCAGATCTGTCCAGACACAACATGCTTTTTGTGTCTTTTGTGCGACCTGTCCCTGTGAAAAGGTGATCAATCAAACTCTGAAATGTCTACAGACACCCCCTCAAACCAATCATTGCTTATTTCAATATAAATTGAAGGCCACAGGGGCCTCTGAGGGTGTTTTCACACTTGGTCCCTTTCAGCCTCCAAAACAAACTCAGAGCAATGAGTCAGCATTTTTTGTGCATATTTGAACACTCCAATGAACAAACTCAGACCCCTGTAACCTGTGCATTGTGAACACAAAGCGCCCCGGGTTCGCTACTTTCTGGGCTTACCGTAGACATCTTCTTTGGTTTTCTCTCTGTCTGTAAGCTATCAGCCTTTCTCAACAATATTCTGACATTGCAGGCGTAATACATTGCATAAAATAAAAAACTTAAGCTACAACTTATCATGAATCACAAATGACCACATCACTACACACTACACACATTTTCAGTTGGTTGAGTGAAACGGTTTGATTGAGTTGGAAGAACTAGTGCCGCCTCAATGGCGGGCAGCGCCAAGGGTTTCAAAAGCAGAGGGCAAACCCCCAATGTTCACACCACTCACTGCTTCCTTCACAGGGGCACTGGTAGGAAAGACGCTACAGAAAGAACTTTCAGATGTAGTGGACAGAGTGGTAGATATTGTTCGTTTCATCAAGGCGTGGCCATTAGAGACGTGTCTGTTTTTCGAGTAATATGCAATGAAATGGGTCAGAAAAAGCATGCCTTGTTCAGGCTGTTCTCATAAACGATACGTAGGATTTCCTACGAAAAAAAAGGGCACTTTGTTTCGTAGGAAATTGTACGTATCAACCCGGTGCGCAAACTTCTGCAGCTATAATGTCGAGCACAGTCACATTTTCTTGTAATCTCAGTGGGAAATGTAATAGATAGATAGATCGTTTCGCCATTATAATATGTGTTGATAACATTTCTAGTCAGAAATGTGTGTTTTACTCTCACATGCTTTGTTCAGTGAATATATACGATCTTTAGTTTTTGAGTTATTACGAAGATTTGTTCAGGTTTCTATCGTTGATATGGACGCTGATATCACTGCCGCCTTATTGTTCTGTTACGTTTATTATTTAAGTTTATTTTTACGTGTATGACTAATCCATCGGATTGCAGCGGCACTGAGCTGCACTGTCTCGTTCGGAAAACACATATTTAAACAAATATATATAAACCACATTATTAACACAAATAGATTGAGGGACGAGACCCGGACGTATGCAAAGAACTACAATTTGCAGCGTGCTTTGTCACACGTTTTGTTGTTCTAATGTGTTTTCCCTATTATGTGAAATTGTTACCATGAATCTTGCCTTCTTATTATAGGGTTTACTGGCCGGGAAACACACTGGCATGGTCAGATTTGATCTTTCTTATTTGTAGGAGGGTGAAATCATGTTTTTTAAAGGTTGTGACCCTGCTGAGTGACGCCCCCAATTGGGTTGCCCTTGCTTATGGTAGTAGAGGTCAATATCTTTCCAAAACCGTTGATCCCATGTCTGTAGCACGTTTTTTCAAAGGTGGCACAGGTTCCAGGTTCAAAGGGCACCCCTGAGAAGCAGGAACCTCCCACACCTTTCATACTGACATATGTTACTCTCTAGATCAAGATCTTTCCAATGATGTCTTCATGGTTGATCTACGACTAAGTTTAATTTTCATCTTGCTCCAAGCCAAGGCTACTTGCAGGTGTACTTTCTCTGAGCCTTTTAGGGCCAAGCTGGATAAAATCAGTCAAACATGTTTTAAGGGGTATGAATTGCCAAATGTGTTCAAGATATTGATGTTTACTTTATGCACAGTCATTCTTTTCAATTTGGACCGGTTTAGACTCGATTTTATTGTTTAACATGCATATTTTCCAATTAAAGTTAATATTATCACGTCTCAACCAGCCTGCAGAGGGCGCTAAAATCCCAACCTAGATTCAATCTAAACCTTAACCTGTAAATAATAAGAATTCAATATTTGATATATATATATATACGTGCGGACGATTGCAGCTAGCTCGATGCTAGCTGCCAAACGTTGCTGCTGCTATCCAACTGAGAAATGCCATCCCAAACAACGAGGGCTAACTCCTCCAGGACAGCTAAGAGGCTGCCAGGGATCTCAGTGGTCGATCAGCAGAGACACAATCCAGAAATGTCCAAGTTAGAGGTTGGGGAATGAGCGTAGAGAGGGCTGCTATGCTGTGGTCCTAGCCAGGGCAGGCTAAACGCAGCAGGGACAAGCCGAGGAGGCCGCTAGCTAGCAGAAAACCGGAGAAGTGGCGGTCTCAGCTGGAACCGCTCTTAAATTTACATTTACATTTACATTTAGGGCATTTGGCAGACGCTTTCATCCAAAGCGACTTACAAGGTGTACATTAGTTGAAGCAGACAATAGTATAACACTGGGGTACGCAAACATATAAATACAGCAGTTCACAAGTATTCATATTGACAAGATGAATAACACAATTTCGTACTGCTAGGTCACCTGCTTAAGTAGCTGTGATAAGAGCGTGTTAACAACATTAAGGACATACACTTGCTAACATATAAATGCTAAGAGCTATTAATGTCAGGATTTAAGCAAGTTAAAGGGTTTCACAAAGGAGAGTCCAGGTGGACTCTGAACAGGTGGGTCTTGAGTCTCTTGCGGAAGCTGGCGATGGACTCTGCCATCCTGACATGAGACGGGAGTTCATTCCACATTCCATAAATAAGGTTGTGCTGTGCCCAGTGGCGGCCGGTGACATCCGAAGTAGGAGGGGCGCACTCAATTTGAGTCGCGCATGCGTGACTGGTTTCCTTGTTCGGGCGCAATGAAATGCGCTCCCAGAGATCGTATTCAGGACCCTTGATAGGCTACATTTGCCTATCAAATTTGGTACCTACCTCAAAACCTTGACCCTTGATAGGCTACATTGCCTATCAAATTTGGTACCTACCTCCAAACCTGGGCGCACGGCAGTGCGCCCAGGTTTGGAGGTAGGTACCAAATTTCTATGAGAGTGACGTCAATGACAAACGAGGGGGGAGAATAGCACGCACAACAATGATTTATATTTGCTATATTAACGTTATTGTGCATTTTAAACACAAACATACATAAAATGAGTAATTATTATTCATTTTAAACATGTTTAGTTTATTTTTAGGGATCAAAAAAATAAAAAATAAAAAAACACAATTATTATAATTTTTATTTTTTATTTTTTTTTCCTCTCTCAACCAGGTGGGGCGGCGCCCCTGCGCCCCTATGGACGAGCCGCCACTGGCTGTGCCTTTACTTTTCTGGGAGATTATTCAAGGCAATGTAAAGCTCTCTAAATGTCTAAATTTCTTTAACTTTTGTATTTGGAATTAAACAACTGGTCTTAATTAAACTGGGTAAGACAGGCAAGACAACGGCAATTTTCAGATGTCTATGTGTTTCTCTTTAATATCCCAGCGGCTTTTGTGGATTTTGCAACCCATGGATGGATTTCTACTAAAGACATATTTGGCTTGAAAGGGATACGCTGAGAAATCTGTAAATTATCCATATTTAGATTTAGTTGTTCAATTCCAAATGTATCATTGTGCATTCAGAAGAAGAGTTCACTGGGTTCGCATTTTTTATTAATTTCCAAAGAAAACGAGTGCTGGAAGTTTGTCTACACAGATAAAGGAAAACCAACTTCTCTTCCGGAAGCACAATGAGGAATTTGGAATTAAACAACTCGTCTAAATCTGGGTAAGACAGGCATACGCCAATATTCAAATATCTCGCAGTATCCCTTTATCCAGTATCCAGAAACGTAGGGAGGGAGGGAGCAGAGAGGGAGAGGACTTTTTCTTGAGTCTTTCACAACTCCAACATTTAAATAGCAAAAGTTGGCAAGTTTTCATAAAATCCCCTTTAAAATGTAAAACATTGATACTGGTTGGGTTAGAACTACTGATTTCATTGTTATGTTCCTTGTGTTTAAATAGGCGGCGTCTTCTTTTGTTCGGCCACAGTTCATTAAATACTGTTTCATTGTTTGTTAGACTGGTACTTGTTTCACGTTTTGAGACTTGCTACTTGTTTCATGTTAGAGTTCTTACTTGTTTCATGTATATGAACAAGCGTCATGTTTCCACGTCATGCCACCATTAGGTTTTTGTAATTAGGTCTTTTGCTTTTGAGGATTTTTGTGTTACTTTTTCAGTAAAGACTCTTTACTTTGATACGTGTCATCGAGTCGTGCATTTGGGTTCACCTCCAAAGTCCCTGTTCCCCGTTCCTCGTTCCTGTGACACATCCCTTTGGTGACCTCTGCTCTGTTTTGCTGAAGAGAAGAGGGATGTCATTGCTGGTGAAAATTGCCGAATATTCCATATATATGATTGAAACTACAACAATCCAAACACCCACAGCACCACTAAGAAAAGCGTACCTCTGGTTCTTTTGCGTCTCTTGAGTTCCTTCTTTCCCTCCCAATCTCCTAGGGTTTGCCGTAAACAAGGATCATCACAGAGTCTTACGAACCACAAAAAAAGAATAACAATTGTGCGCATTGGTTACCTTCTTTGATTGTCGTGATCCACAAAATCTCGCCCAATGAGTCCTTGAGAAACAATTCGAAAGGAGGAGGCTCGACGAAGGATGCTTCAAAGAAGTCCTTCACCTCTGTTCCTTCAGTGATGAACTCTATTTTCTGCACACGCACACACACACACACTTAATAATGTTTCAATTACATGCAAATGAGAATAAATGGGTTGCACAACACATACCGTGGGTTCAATCTGCCCTTCTGGCCGGCTTTCGAGCCAATAGAACTTCTCTACCAGCCGATAGGTTTCCGATTTAAAAAACATGATGTATTGCTTGCCGGAAGATGCTCTCAAAGAGAGCATCTGATTATCAATAGCCTGCACACACAGAAACAGGAAGTAGTAATATGCCAGATGTGAGTTAAGCAGTAGATCATTTGTCCCGGATCCTGCCGGAACTGGATCCGGGACCTCTCAAGTTTGAAACTGCCTGTGTACCCATTGCCGGTACCCATTGACCTGATCAGGTACCTCTCGTGGTATAAAAGCAAAAATAATAACATGAATAAAAATATAGCAATTTTCAAGCTATTTCAAATTCTCTTCATTAGTTTAAATGTATTCTTAATTAGGCCACCCCTTTACGGACGCGGCACTAGGAGACTTTTGCAAATAATCTGTTTACCCGCATACTTTGGGTTGTAGTAGGCTACAAACGTAGTGTTACCTAGTTTGGTCCAGTCTAACCTAGCTCAATCTAGTCCTGTATAGTCTAGCCTAGTCCAGCCTAGCCCAGTTTAGCCTAGCCCAGTTTGGCCTAGCCCAGTTTAGTCACGTCTGTCTCTTTATCAATGTATCTGTTTATCAACGCACAGGCATACCATTAGTCTAAATCTAAAATCTGAAGTATTTAGAATCCTCTTTATTTGTCACATACAGTACATGTATGTCACGGGGTGGGATGGGACCATGATTGACTGGAACAGGTTATTTAATTAGCAGCCTAGAATTGGTAGGCTGAATTCCCCTTTAAGAACCCAGTTGTGTGTCGGGTCGGGTCGTTGGGGTGCGTGTGGAACGCAAGCCAAACGGGGTCATTGGATCCTCGAAAAGGCGAAGAGAGAGGCGATTTTGGCCGTGTTGCTGGCGGGACAAGCGGCGGCGTTGTGTACGTCGGGGGCGGAGCCACCAACCACGTCCCGCCCAGATCAGAGGCTCTTTATTTTTATTTTTGTGGGGACCGAGTTCTCAGCAGTGCAAGGAACGAGAACCCATCCCCACTCCAATTTATGTTTTGTCCCGTATGTCCTTCCTTCCCCCAATACCCCATTTACCCCAGTAGCTCGAGGGTCCTTTTAGAGGGGTGGCAGTGTAGGGCAGCGCCAAGGGTGGGTCCTAGTGGGAGTGTCACCGGTGTGCCCATTTTTCGGGTTGTAGCGTGTGCCCATTGTTTTGGATTGTAGCATGTGCCCAAATTCTGGGTTGCAGTGGGAGAGTACTAATGGGTAACATTCACCTAAGGAGGCTCTACACTGCCCACGTGAGCAGTAGGGGACAGAGTAAGAGTGGCGCTGAGGGTGGGTCTATAGGGGTCTTACTACCTGTTTTTTTAGGAAATTTTAGATTAATAAAGCAACCCTTATTTTATTAATATCCTGGTCTCTTGTGTGATGTGTGTGCTGGAGAATTGAAATCCTGTGTTGGGTGGAGTTTAGGGGTCACCTAAACCGTGACATGTACAGACACGGTGAAATTTGTTTCTCTGCATTTAACCCATCCCATCCCTCCATTAGCAGCAGTGGGCAGCTATTGTACATACAGCGCCCAGGGAGCAGTGTAGGAGGTCCAGTGCCTTTTTCAAGGGCACCTTGGAAGTGCCCTGGAGGGGAACTGGCATGGTCCGTTTCAGGGACTTGAACCGGTGACCCTCCGGTTCACAAGCCAAGTCCCATCAGCCAACCGACTGAGCTACTGCCCCCCTATAATACTGACTATATCTAGTGACTCATTGGTTCATTGGTTCATCACCTGGATCTCAGTCTTGTTGTTGGAGGCCAAAAACACGTTGAAGCAGAAGTTGTGGAGCTCCTTGTACACCAGCACCACCCTGTGGTGCTTCACATGCGGACTGCTCTGAATGATGGGACCCACTCCAGAGAGAGAGGACACGCGCCAGCGAACGTGGCTGGAAGAGAAGTCCACCGTCGGCTCAATGCGGCCGGCCCCGTCGTCTACATGCAACACACTGAACCCCGGGTCACACTTGAGGTCTAGGGAAACGTAAGCATAATACAACGTTATTTTGGCATATTGGGAAATGACAGTAGCCGGTATATGCAAAGACTCATAAGTCTGGAGAAATGCATGTGGAAGTAAAACAATAAAAATGACATTACATTACTAGTACATTGCTCTATTGATGATTTTGTAATACAGATTGCATGACAAATTGCATTGCTTTAATTTGTTTATTTTGTGTCACTAAAATAACAATTAAATTCTAAATCAATTCTTCGAATGTGAATGTTGAATGTTCCAAAAATATTGGGACAATCTCAAATTGTAAGCCAAATAGTATCAAATGTTATGGGGAGCTGAGGGAGTGAGCCCAATTTGAAACCAAGAAATGTATTTCAATTTTCCCCACAGTCAGATTGTGTTCTCACCAGCAAGACACAGGGAGTGTGGGAACTGGATAAACTTGAGCACAGATGCATCCTTTTTGACCACGTTCACTTTGAAAATGGGTCCAGCACATTTCCAGTTTCCTGATTCCTGGAGGAACGTGGCGAATTTGGACCTGGGCAGGACCGAGTAGCGCACACAAGCCTGCTCCGATACTTCAAACACCAGGCCTGTATCCGAACACTCATAGGTACCCTCACCTTCCAGCACCAACCTAACACACACGCACGCACACACACACACACACACACACACACACACACACACACACACACACACACACACACACACACACACACACACCACACACACACACACACACACACACACACACACACACACACACACACACACACACACACACACACACACACACACACACACACACACACACACACACAACAATTGAGCATTTCGTTTTTTGTGGTTAAGACCAGATGAATCGGACAACCCTATGGGACTGATGTCAAGACGTGTCACTCACTGGAATCTCCACTTAGAAATCTTGGTTGGCGTAACCTTCTCATACTCAGGACTCTGTTTAAAAAAAACAGAAGCAAACAACAATAAAGAGGAACACAACAAATTATCAATTTAAGGTAACGATTTTTGTTGAAATTCACCTGCTTTTCCGCTCTGCATTTTTCACATTGTGACTTGAAGTCCTCTGTAAGGAAAAATGATAACTGTTAGTCACAAAACTGACACCATTGCTAGTGTAAAGCTTCCTTCCAACTAGACAACTCGGGACAGAAGGCAGACTTCAGCAGTACACACGCCACGACTGGCCTTGGCGATCAGTCTTTCCGTCAGGTGGGTGGTCCATACATGGGGAGACGTATCTGGAGCAGTTGTTGTTGTAAACAGTGAACGCACTCCCAGTTCATTCCATTATTTTTCTTCCACTTGACCTCAACATCCCATTGGCCGTTCTTGAACCTCAACCCCCACTGATTGGTCTTGATCTTAAATCTCATTGGTTGGCTCCTGTGAGCGTAATCGCCAATCGCAGTCTCAGCAAACTCAGACCCCTGTAACCTGTGCATTGTGAACACAAAGCGCCCCGGATTCACTACTTTCTGGGCTTACCGTAGACATCCTCTTTGGTTTTCTCTCTGTCTGTAAGCTATCAGCCTTTCTCAACAATATTCTGACATTGCAGGCGTAATACATCGCATAAAATAAAAAACTTAAGCTACAACTTATCATGAATCACAAATGACCACATCACTACACACTACAGACATTTTCAGTTGGTTGAGTGATGCGGTTCGATTAAGTTGGAAGAACTAGTGCCGCCTCAATGACGGGCAGTGCCAAGGGTTTCGAAAGCAGAGGGCAAACCCCCAGTGTTCAAACCACTCACTGCTTCCTTCACAGGGGCACTGGTAGGAAAGACGCTACAGAAAGAACTTTCAGATGTAGTGGACAGAGTGGTGGACATTGTTCATTTCATCAAGGCGTGGCCATTCGAGACGTCTGTTTTTCGAGTCGTATGCGAGGAAATGGGACAGAAAAAGCATTCCTTGTTGATAGACACACGGTTGGCTTTTTCCGGGGGAAGGTTTTGGTCCGACTGTTGTGATAGTAACACAAAACTTTCCTGATAGGAGAGAATTCTGCATATCCTGAATTGATTGCAGATTTGCGATAGTGCGCAAAAAAGCCTTCTCTCATAACGACCACTTGTGTGCCCGTTAGCCGTCAGATGCATGGAGAGCAGCGGTCCCCAACCCCCGGGCAAACATAACATTATAGGCTATTTATATGTAAAGTGCGCCGTGAGTTTAATATCCATTTCGACATTCAAAGCCATGGCCTCGCCAAGTGCCTGTCACCGTCACTCGGCATGCTAAGAGCTTGGGTTTCCAAGGAGAACATTATAAGCGGGACTTAAACCGACGTCTCCAAACCTGTTGACCAGTTGATCTGTCAACAGCACCACAGAAACAAGTGCTCTGTTTTGGTCAGAGGTTTTAATTAACATAACAATTAAAAGGACATTGTTATGTCTGAAGTCCTGGTGTCGTTGGAGAATGTATTTTTTTACTGAAAATCCTAGCCAAAACACACTCAAAAACAGTCATCATAAATTGTCATGATTGACACATTCTCATATTTCACAAATTGTCCTAGTTCAAACATTGTCATACCTTCCTTACAGCATCATTAACAATACCAAGTCAAGTCAAGTCAAGTTTATTGTCACTTCACGCACAAGTATAAGCAATGAGTGAAAATCTTATGTGCAGTACCCGACGACAGACAGCAGTTATAGAATAGAATAGAATAGAATTGAAAAAGAAGTAAGAAAGTACAAACTGTATAAAGTTAAATATATAAAAATGCATATATAAAATGCAATATGTTAGCACAGAAAAAGAGCAATATATATATATAAATCAATGTAATAAAATATACATTGTTTTATGCTATACACCCTTGTTCAGCAGCCTGATGGCCTGACTGTGGAAGCTGTCTCTAAGTCTGTTTGTGTGGCACTTGATACTGCGGTATCGCCTGCCTGACGGTAAAGTGAGTACAGTTCGTGGCTGGGGTGGGCATTGTCTTTTATGATGCGTTTGGCTTTGACCACGCACCGCTTGTAGTATATATCAAGGAGGGAGGGAAGCTCACCTCCAACGATATACTGGGCCGTCCGCACCACCCTTTGAAGCGCTCGGATGCGGTGCATTTACTGTACCAGGCGGTGATACACCCTGTAAGAACACTCTCGATTGTGCCGGTGTAGAATGTTCTCAGGATGCGGGGGCCCATGCTGAAATTCAGGCGTTGTTGGGCCCTTTGTGGCGTGCGTGGACCATGTGAGGTCCTCGGAGATGTGCACGCCGAGGAACATGAAGCTGCTGACCCTCTCTACTGCAACACCGTAGATGGAGATAGGGGCATGCTCTCCTCTCTGCTTCTTGTAGTCCACGATCAGCTCCTTGGTCTTCTTGATGTTGAGGGCGAGGCTGTTCTCCTGGCACCACTTCTCCAGTGATCCTACCTCCTCCCTGTAGGCTGTCTTGTCGTCGCCGGCGATCAGGCCCATCACTGTTGTGTCGTCAGAAAACTTGATGATGACATTGGAGCTGTGCATAGCCATGCAGTCGTGGGTGCAGAGGAGAGGGCTCAGCACGCATCCCTGGGGGGCTCCCGTGTTGAGGGTCAGTGGCTCTGAGGTGGTCCTGCCCATCCTTACCACCTGGCGACGGTCCGACAGGAGGTCCAGTATCCAGCTGCACGTCAATGAGGGCACGCCTAGACCTCTAAGCTTGGTGTCGAGCTTGGCAGGAACTATCGTGTTGAACACTGAGCTGAAGTCCACAAACAGCATCCGCACATAACGATTCTTTCCCTCCAGGTGGGAAATGGCAGTGTGGAGGGCCATTGCAATTGCGTCATCCGTGGATCTGTTTTGATGATATGCAAAATGCCATGGGTCCAGCGTGGCAGGTAACACAGAGCAAATAAAGTCCTTGACCAACCTCTTGACGCATTTTCTGACAATCGAGGTGAGGGCTACAGGTCTATAGTCGTTCAGGCATGTTACCTTGGGTTGTTTAGGGACAGGCACGATGGTGGACATCTTGATGACCGCGGGAACAACAGCCTAGGACAAGGAGAGGTTGAAGATGTCTACAAAGACTCCTGCCAACTGGTCTGCGCATGCTCTGAGGATGCGGCCCGGGATGTCGTCGGGGCCTGCCGCCTTACGGATGTTCAACCGCTTGAAGGTGCGGCGCACATCCGCCTCCGAGATGTTCAGCAGGCTTGTCTCCTCAGGCGGCGCTGGCTTCGGCGGGCTGCCGTTCACGTCGAACCTTGGCAGTGACGATGGTCTTACGGAGCTCGTAGCGGGCTCTCGTATATACCTCCATATTCCCAGAGTCAAAGGCGGCTTTACGCGCATGGAGGGCAGTGTGAACATCGCCGTTATTCCATGGTTTCTGGTTAGGATATATCCAAACTGACTTGGTCGGAACAACGTCATCTATGCACTTCTTGATGAACCCGATGACCGAGGACGTGTACTCGTTCATGTTATTGTCCGAGGCAACCCGGAACATGTCCCAGTCAGCGCGATCAAAACAATCTAAAACTCAGCTCAAAGAGCAGCATCAAACCCTAAAAAATGTGAAACTTTTTCCTCCCTCCCCCACCCCCTCCCCACACCTCCTCCCTGCTCCCGGACGATTTCGCCAACTTCTTTGACAAGAAGGTCAACTATATCTGATCCTCCTTCCCCGACCCCACGGCTGATGCTCTTCACTTAAACCAGAGGTACTGGAGTGCGGCTCTGGAGGATAGCAGATGTGTGTCTACGAGCTCTCGCAGTTTATTTAGTTTACTTAGTTTACTTGTACTTTACTACTTTTCTTTCCTCACACTTTTCTTTTATATTTAAGTAACTTTGTAGGACTATAGCAAGTCGCCATGTGTGTTATCACATATGATCACCAAACACTCTTGGAATTACGGAACAATACAACTACGAACGACAACGCAACAAAGCTGTCGTATCGCCTCACAGCGGGACATCAGGGAGTGTTGCGCCATGATTTTTACGGAGACGTGGCTGACCTCCGTAATTCCTGACGAAGCAGTGCAACCACCGGGATTCTCTTTGTTTCGGACCGACAGAACAGCTGAGTCCGAACTGCAAACTATGGATGAATGCTGACATACGGAAAAAACTTAAGGAACAGACTACCGCTTTCACAACTTTTCACTAACCTACCAGATGAACACGTTTTTTGCTCGCTTTGAAAGGGACCATGAGCCGACCAACAACAGTCTGTCGTCCCAGCGTGCTTCAAAGCGACAACCATTGTGCCGTTACCCAAAAAGACCAAGGTAACATGCCTCAATGACTATCGTCCAGTGGCTTTAACACCCATAGCCATGAAGTGCTTAGAGAAACTGTTCCATCCCAGAGTCCCTAGACCCACTCCAGCTTGCATACAAACCAAACAGGTTTGTAGATGATGCCATTTCCCTGGCAATACACACGGCCCTGCAGCACTTAGACAGGAGGGACACCTACGTCAGACTGCTGTTCATTGACTACAGCTTGGCGTTCAACACCATTGTTCCCTCCAAGCTGGTCCTGAAACTGAGGGACCTAGGTCTGGGCGCCCCCATCTGTAACTGGATTATGGACTACGTTTCCTTGGACTACAGATTTCCGATGACCTGGCATGGACCCGCAACACAGAGGTCATGCTAAAGAAGGCACACCAGCACCTCTATGCTCTGCGGAGCCTCAGAAAAAGCAGAATAGGCCAGAGGTGGTGTGGTGGAAATCTACGTGAATAAGAAGGCGAATTATCAATCAATAAGAACTGTCACACATGAACTCAATTAAGTTTGAAGATTTATCAAACAAGCAGAACACAATGAACAAATACAAGTAGACAAGTGGCCAAACAGACAAATTGACAGACAGTCAGACAACAGACAGACAAACAGACAGACAAAGCTTTGTCAGGAGCCCCGAATCCTATGAGGTGAGGATAGGGAAGTCCACCGTAATGCTGGCAACACTCAGTATTTATTCCTTCTTAGGACTAACCCTAAGACACTGTCTTTCACTTCAATGATGCAAGTCTTGACCAACTGGCTCCACGACCCCCATCTCCAGCACGGGAACAGAGGAACTCCCATGCAGGAGAGGAAGCCAGAGGTGTTGAACCAGGAGCGGCCAAGCCTTTGATCCAGCTCAATAGTTGTATGCCAACCCCCCTTCAACAGCTGTAGACTGCAATAGCCACTGTCCCCCGCTGTGAGATAAACATTATAGTTGGTCAAACAGGATAAGAAGAAGCCAAGACCCCTCAGGACAATAGGACAAAAGGGCGATAGGGAGAACTACATTAGCATTTTCTACTAGAACCCTGAGGTCAATAAACAGAGAGTGATAGAAGGGACAACATATGATTTTTCCATTACAGTGGCTAGTGAACTTCTACCGCGGCACCGTAGAGAGCGTCCTGGCGAATGGCGTCTCTGTGTGGTACGGCAACACCACAGCACGGGACAAGAAAGCCATCCAGAGGGTCGTGAGGACGGCAAAGAAGATCATCAGGTGTGCACTTCCATGCATTGAGGAGATCTTTAGGACCAGATGTCGGAAGAAGGCCATGTCCATCATAAAGGACTTCAACCAGCCTGGGCACCATCTCTTCTCCCACCTACCGTCTGGTCGTCGGTTATGCAGCATCCGTACAAGTACTACCAGGTTTAAGGATAGTTTTTATGCACGGGCAGTGCACCTACTTAACTGCTAGGAGTGCTGCCACTTTCACTTTCATACACTCATCACACACTTACATACTTTGCTGGACTCATAACAGTTACTGCACTGTACTGCACTGTATTCATGATGCTGCTGCACTACTGGCACTTTAAATGCTTTAAAATATGTTTGTAAAAAAACATGTACATATCATTTAAGTCACTTTGCTGCTCTTTTTTTGTTTATTGTATTGTACATATTATTGTTTTGGAGATGTATACTGCGGGAGGGAATGGGGAGTAAGCATTCCTATGTACTTCACAAATGGCAAATAAAAATATTGTATCTTGTATCTTGCTGCAGCTCGTTTGGTGTTCAACTGACCCAAAATATTCCACACCCTTCTCTACCCTTCTCTGGTCTCTACACTGGCTCCATGTAGCTTCTCGCATCCAGTTCAAGACCCTGGTGATAGCCTACAGAGCAGTGAAAGGAACAGCTCCTTCCTACCATCAGGCAATGGTCAAGCCCTATATCCTTCATCACAACATGCCCGTCCACTCTGCTACTTCAGGGTGTCTACTTTCCCCATTGCTTGGGGGCCCTTGCGGCCGATCTACGTGGTCACCGCTTTTCTCTGTCCTGGCCCCAAAGTGGTTGAATGAACTCCCCACAGATGTCAGGACTGCAGAGTCATTGCCCATCTTCCCCCGCAGGCTGAAAACTCACCTCTTCAGGAAACACTACCCGGATCCTTCTTTCTAGCGTGTCCTCTTATCACTTTTTACTAGCGTACTAGCATCTTACTAAATAGTTAGTTTGCTTGTTAGTTAGTTAGATATTGTTGTATAGTTTGCCAACTTATTGTACTTTTACCTGTGCACGTTTCGGTTCTTAGAGTCTTGTTTGGAATGAAATGCAATTTTGACTTCTGGTGACAAGTTGTTCTCTTGCCTACCTTTGTTGAACACACTAGTGTCGCTTTGGACAAATTGCTGCTAAATGACTGTAATGTAATGTAATGTAATGCAAAGGAGCTATATGACTAACCAACAATATATAACAATATGTTACCAAAATCACTAGTGAAGACCAAAAGCAAAAACCATGCTCCAAAATACAAAACTTGGAAACTTGGCACCATTAACATCCAAACTGATAAAGAAGCTGGTAAACTATTATCTGTAGCTAAGGAGGCATTAAGGGCAGGATAAGACCTTTGTGGATTACAAGAAGTAAGACAGCTAAATTCTGGCGCAGAAAACAGTCATTAACAACGACAGTAAATATGAATATCATTGGTCAGGATACACTAGGAAGCACGAAGCAGGAGTAGGTATACTCATAGGAGTATGTCAGGACATAGTGATTGAAGAGGTCAATTATATCAATGCCAGACTCTTGACTGCTTCAGTGGTCTACTACAGACACCGACTTAAGGTAATCATCGCATACGCTCCTCCCAACTGTGAAAATTACACCATGACAAGGGAACAACAAAATAATGCTTTCTACAATGATCTCCGAAAAGCCACTGCCCGAGATAACAAACACCAGAAGCTTGTGGTCCTAGCAGATATGAACGCCACAACTGACCTAAGTTTAAAATTGTCGAAATCCGATGGGAGTGACATCAGCAACAACATCAACCACATCGACCACGAGGCTCATCAATTTCTGCACATCACACAAACTATGCATCAGTAACACATTCTTCAAACATAAGGCCATCCATCGTTACAGCTGGTACTCAGGTACCGGCCTAGGTAAGGTCCTTGATTACGTCTTGGCCGATAAACACCTTCAGAATTGCATGCTGGACTGCAGAATCAGGCGTGGAGACAATTTCTGTACAGATCACAAACTTTTAGTTGCAACCTTTAAAACACCATGTAACAGAGCTTACACTTTAAATGCTTTAAATATTAGAAAACTTCACCTCCAACTGGCAGAAAAGTCGACCTTGCAGCACTACAATATGGCATATCCAATATGCCTTCACACACTTAGTCAACATCAAACTTCAACAAAGAACCACTCCATCCACTATGACAGACATCTCAGACAGACTTGTGACAGTTCTTGATGAAGCAGCCACAGAAACAATACCTATAAAAATTTATAAAAATAATCACAAACATGACACGATTTTCAGGGATTACACAGAGCTAAGAGCACTTCTGGACTAAATAGCTCAGTCCCACTGGCCAAGAAAATCTAGCCAGTAAAAAACAATATCTAAACAGATAAAAAAAAAAAAAGCACATCTCCTACCTCACCTGAACGTCTAAAGCAAGAGGCCGAATCCATCAACCAATTCGCAGCTAAACGAGAAATAACACTCCAGAGTAACACTCCAACTATATCTAAAATAAAAAATAACATTAAGTCCCTTAAGAACAAAGAATCTGCCAATGACGTTAGTCCAGAACTATTGAAGTATGCAGCGGAATCACCAGAAATGCTACAAGAGTTTAAGAGCTTAATTGATCATATTTGGCACAATCAGAAGCTGCCTCACATTTTCAGCCACAGTAATCTGGTGACACTTTGGAAAGGTGTTTGCAAAGGCTCGGCAAAAAAATAAATAAATAAATAAACAATACGAGCTTGGGACTAATATTCAGAGACACAAAGGACAAGGGCAGAGAAAGTCTCAAAGTATTACGGGAACACTACGGAAAAGGTAGACCCCGGATTGTCACCTTGTACATAACAATGACCGCGCTGAAGAAAGCTGATGACGAGACTGTAACTGAATACATTATCCGAGCTGAGCAGATCATTACGGCACTCAGGAGCGCGGTCGAAGCACAGAGTGAGGGACTAATGATGGCGATGGTCATGCGGGGATTACCGGAGAAGTACAAGCCGTTCACATTAATGGTGACACATGGTGACACAGAGTTGACGTTGGGACAGTTCAAGGCGAAGTTGAGGAACTTCGAGGCCTCAGAAGATTCAGCCCCAGCCACAGACGAGACGGGCGAGAGGGTGCTGACGGCCCAAGCGGGGCCAAAGAGAAAGCCTGCCAAGCGAGTCATCCGCGGCGGAGACGGAGAACGCAACGGGCTGGTGTGTTGGCGATGCGGAGAGAAGGGCCACCGAAAAGACGAATGCACAAAGAAAGTTTGGTGTAATTTCTGTAAAAGCCAGGGGCACACAGACAAAGCGTGCACGAAGAAAGACCGCGGTGGTGGCGCTCGGTGCGCCCACGTGCAAGATGGCGGCGACCATGAAGCAAGGCGTGGACAAGATGACGCCCGAGCAGCTGCGGGAGGGGAAGACTACACCCTCAGAACACAAACGGAAGACACCAGCCTACCGAGACAACAGCTACAGACCCAGAGAAAAGGACTGATCGTCGACACGGGAGTGTCGTCTCACATCAAACGACGAGAGCAAATTCAAGAACTTCGACAGCACCTTCAAGCTGGAGAGACTCAGCATGGAATTGGCGGACGGGAAGTGCACCTTCGGGGTGGCACAAGGCAGGGGAGAGGCACAGGTATGTCTGATAGACAGCGAGGGACGACGGTGTAAAGTGACTCTAAAGACGCCCTCTACATCCCATCCTACCCCCAAGATATCCTCTCCGTGAAGTCTGCTACCACTCAATGCGCCAAGGTGTTCTTTGACGAAGGTAAAGATGTACTAGCGTTACCGGATGGTACTAGGTTTGATATTTATGTATGTAAGAGGATGTTCTATCTGCAAACCGAGTGTGATGCTGATGATGTGTGTCATGTCAGCCATGATATCCAAACATGGCATGAGATTATGGGTCACTGCAATTATGAGGATGTTTTAAAGCTGCAGGATGTAACCGTAGGCATGCATATTAAGGGTACAAAGTGTAAACCTGACAAAGAATGTGCAGTATGCATAGAGGGAAAGTTCACCCAAACGAGGAACAGAGATCCGACCGAGGAACAGAGATCCGAGTGGTGTCCAGAAGACACCACTCGAGTTGGTGAACACCGATTTGGCTGGTCCAGTAAATAATGAGTCCATAGATGGTTTCAAGTATATGCACTCATTCACAGATGTGTGTACAGGGGCAGTGTTTGTTTATTTTCTGAAAGCGAAAAGCGATGCAGTTCTAGCCACTGAGAAGTATCTGGCAGATGTAGCCCCTTATGGGACTGTAAAATCCATCAGGTCAGATAACGGGACCGAGTTCACTAGTAAGGAGTTTCAAACACTACTGAGAAAGAACAAGATTAGGCACGAGACATCTTGTCCTTATTCCCCTCACCAGAACGGGACAGCTGAAAGAGAAGGGCGCACTCTTTTCGAAATGGCCAGATGTATGTTCATAGACAGTGATCTACCTAAGAGCCTTTGGCACATGCCATTCAGGAAGCAGCCCATACCAGAAACCGGTGTTTTAATAAGCACACGGGCACTACGCCATATTCAGCACTGACAGGGAAAAAGTGCAATTTGGCTAGGATGCATAAGTTTGGGTCAGTGTGCTATGCGTACCAGCAGGACAGGGGAAAACTGGACTCTAGATGTGAGAAAGGACGCTTTGTAGGACATGACAAGGGCAGTCCCGCCTACCTAGTTTACTACCCCAACAAAGGGAAGGTGCAGAAGCACAGACTGGTAAAGTTTGTCACCAAGACAACTTGTGATAGCGGGACCCAGAAGCTAGAACTGGACCCAGAGAGAGACTGTGAAGAGAGGGTAGAGACCCCACAGCCTAATGTACGGAGCGTAGATGTACAGACTGACGGTCCACAGTCAGCACCCGAGGATGGTGGTGAGGAGCACCCTAGGGTGGCGCCACATGCCTCAGCCAGTGGGTGATATCCCAGCAGGGAGCGTAAACCCCCGGGGTACCTGAGGGATTATACTCAGGAAGATAGTGAGGATGATACTCACCAGCGTAGATTATTCTTACAGAGCAGTTTGCGGTGTACCTCTGACCTTTAAAGAGGCCATGACATCGACCGAGTCAGAAAAGTGGGGAAGAGCGATGGATGAGGAGATCAAGTCCCTAGAAGACAACCAGACGTTCACCCTGACAAAATTGCCAGAGGGCAGGAAAACAGTGGGAGGAAGATGGGTGTACTCAATTAAGGGCGACATTGACGGACACGACAAGTACAAGGCTAGATTTGTAGCGAAAGGATACAGTCAGAGGGCGGGGATAGATTATGGGGAGACGTTCTCACCAACAGCCAACCTGACAAGTATACGAGTGTTGATGCAAAACGCAGCCCAGGAAGATTTGATTTGACATCAGATGGATGTGAAGACGGCCTATCTACATGCTCCCATCGATCGAGACATTTACATGGAACAACCTGAGGGTTATGTAAAGGAGGGAGAAAAGCTAGTGTGTAAGCTAGAGAAGTCAATTTACGGCCTGAAGCAGTCAGGGCGAAATTAGAATGAGATGCTGCATAAATGTTTGACAGATGACAATTTCACCCAGAACCCGGCAGACCACTGCGTCTACTCAAAATAATCTATGGAGGGGAAAGTGATAATTGCTATTTGGGTCGATGATCTTATCATCGCAGCCAACAATACCAAGAGTCTAGAGAAAGTGAAAAACATGCTCTCTACCAAATTTAAGATGAAGGATTTGGGGAGGATAAAGCATTTTCTGGGCATGGATTTCAGCCAGTCTGACAGCTGTGTTACAGTGTCACAAGAGAGATATGTTGAGAAGATACTGGAACGTTTTGACATGCAGGAGTGTAGGGTTAGAGAAACACCATGTGACCAAAAGTTAGACTACACTGAAGATGCGCCTAAAATGGCAGATGTGAAGAAGTACAGAGAGGCTGTCGGCAGTCTTATCTACTTGACAACCTCTACACGTCCAGATCTTTGTTTTGTGGTAAGCAAGTTATCACAGCATTTTGCTGAACCTACAGATGAGCATTGGGTTACAGTTAAACATGTTTTTCGTTATCTCAGGGGGACTGCAGACAAGCAGCTCTGTTTTAGAAAGGACAGCGAGAAACTAGGCCTACAGGCATATAGTGACGCAGACTGGGCTGCAGACACAAGCGATAGACGCAGTACAACAGGGTATTGTGTGAGCATGAGTAAGGACAGCTCACTAGTCTCTTGGAAAACCAAGAAACAGCCCACAGTAGCACTTTCTACATGCGAGTACATGGCTCTAGCTCTAACTATACAGGAGTGTATTCATTTGCAGAAGCTATTGGGGGGTATGGATGCCTATGTGTACAAGAAAACCATTGTTAACGAGGACAACCAGGGGACAATAGCACTAGTTAAAAACCCTGTGTGTAGGCAGAGATGTAAACACGTGGATATTAAATACCACTTTATCAGGTCTACCATAAGGGAGGAAAGGATGTCATTGGTTTATTGTCCTACAGACGAAATGGTTGCAGATGTGATGACCAAGCCTGTCACCAAACTGAAGCTGAGGAAATGTGCAGGGGTCATGTTTGGTGTGTAATAATGTGTTGAAGTCCACATGATTGTACCATTTGTTTTTATTTAGTTTGTTGTTTAAATCTAAACGGATATACAGTGGGCACATGATTCATAAGTGGTGTTAAGAGTGTTAAGATATAACATATATTTTGTATATATTATGACTACATGTGTGTTACTGTGTCTGATTGATGTGAGTAGCTGTGAATACCACTGTTGTCCAGGGGGAGGCACTGTTGCGTAGTTATATAAAGATGGACAAAGCAGCTCCATCTGTCTCTTGATAAACTGACTCCAAAGAGAGCGGTCATTGTGTTTTCTCCTCCGTGAATAAACCAAGCCGAGTTGGATGGCTAAACATAGACAACTGTCTGGACAGTACGATCCTTTTGAACTCTTCAGAATATTCACCTTACCGCTACGCAAGTAGACACAAGATATAAGTCTACTATGCTTAACACCGTTTAATATGTAAGGGTGATAGATTCATGACAGTATCATTTGCAGCTGAAAAAAGCCACACACGTATACCCCCCCCTTGGACTTCACGATGTTCGCGACCCCCCCCCCCCACCCCGGTTATAGTGGGGTCTCTAGCTGTTATTTTGGGGGTCGCGGGCTGAAAGGTAAACCCCTGGTCTAGACTATAGAGCACAAACCAAAAGGTCGGACAAATATGAAATGACGGGAGTGTAAACCATGATAGTTTAGGCAGGGTGTTCGACACATTGTTATGAACTGTTCTCCTCAGAATACATCAGAACCGTTTATCGTACCAACTTAGTGTCTCACAACGTATCACATCAAGAAGACATTTGTCTCATTGACCACTCATAATAAAGAAATTAAACTAACTATGTTTTTCGTTTGTCGTTGATAATATAGTCATCTACACACTGTAGTAGGTGAGGCTAAACAACAATGGAATCTTGACAACGCCCCTAATCGTTCGTTCAAATATAGTTTCTAGTTCAGATCAAAACGTCTAAAACCAAATGTGTATCATACCGTATTGGACAACATTTAATCGTAAACACGATTACCTTCCATACTGATGTGACGTCTTCGCTCCGATTCGTTGCTTTTAACTCACACACTTCCTGATTTGTAGACCGGTTAGGTAGGTTAGGTTTTGATTTGTTTTATATCCTGGTGAAAACCCTGCAAGTGTGATATTGGTTATGGGCCAGTTCTAGTTAACTAGGTAGCATTGGGGATTACTAGTGTTCTAGTTAACTAGGTAGCAGTGGGGGTTACTAGTGTTCTAGTTAACTAGGTAGCATTGGGGATTACTAGTGTTCTAGTTAACTAGATAGCAGTGGGGATTACTAGTTTTCTAGTTAACTAGGTAGCATTGGGGATTACTAGTGTTCTAGTTAACTAGGTAGCAGTGGGGGTTACTAGTGTTCTAGTTAACTAGGTAGCAGTGGGGGTTACTCACCCAATCCATTGCACTGACTACTAGTGAGTTTGTGTTGTGATTCTCAACAACGTTCAAATGTATTTCCGTGTTTCAAAAGAAAAGTCAGAACATGTTGATTGGGATTGGGTTTGTCGTTGATAATATAGTCATCTACACACTGTAGTAGGTGAGGCTATTTTTAGACCGGTTAGGTAGGTTAGGTTTTGATTTGTTTTATATCCTGGTGACAACCCTGCAAGTATGATATTGGTTATGGGCCAGTTACTGAAATGCCACGTTGTCATATCAATTATCATACATATTGTTCATAACCAGGTAAACCAGCTATATATACTAACTGCCTCTAAGAAAACGTAAAGGTCCTGAATAAAGCTTGTGCTTGTAGTGGATTATTAAACATGTTTTAAAAGGTACATGGTACAATCTAAAGAAATTAAATTCCCTGAAATGTATATAGTTTGAAGAAGTTGAACACAGTTTATACCAATCTACAAAATATATTTCTAATATAAAATATATACAACTCCAACCTGCTTCCCATGGCCCGCAAGTGGTAATGCCTGATCATTACATTCAAGTGAAACAATATACCGTTTTGTTATTTCCCCTAGTTTACGCTTTCAACACTGAAGTATTTTTACGTTACAATGATTTACTGAGCTGGTGTTCTTTTTTTCAAACCACACACCGCATGTTGGCTATTTCAGCACCACGCGTTGTCCACCTACTTATTGATTCACTATGAGGGGTTCAGCGTCAGTGCACCCCGCTGCCTGATTAGGCCTGTGTTATTCACTCTCAACATAGATAAAAGTACAATAAACATTCTTCAGGTGGAGGGAGATTCTCGATTTGGACATTATAGACTATATGTGTGACTGTCCGTCCGATATTGTAAAATTTTATTTTTTATAAAAAATGTATCTTTTATTTTTATTCTCAAAATAATCTTCTGGGCCAAATATAATTGCTGGCGGGCCACCAATGGCCCTCGGGCCACCTGTTGCCGACCCATGTCATAGGGACTTAGCAGGAAGTGGTGGTGGGGCACTGACTTGAGAAGGAGACACCACGAGAGAGAGAGAGAGAGAGAGAGAGAGAGAGAGAGAGAGAGAGAGAGAGAGAGAGAGAGAGAGAGAGAGAGAGAGAGAGAGAGAGAGAGTGTGTAAAGAGAGAGAGTGTAAAGAGAGGGGGAAAGAAGCATTGTTTTGATGAAAAATAGCTATTTAGCGATTAATCCATTTATGATGAAAATCGGAAAATCGGAATAGAAGTTTCATGCACAGTCACTTGTGCTATTGAATAAACCTAACATAATTAAAATTGAATGAATCTAAATTGAATTAAAAGTGAATGGCGGAATACGCGGGTCCTTTCTCCCGGCTGCTATAAGACTTTTCAATGGATCCATCTCAGGTCGTAAGATGGACAGAGGAGGCACAGTGACCTGAGGTCCTCTCTCTCTCTCTCTCTCTCTCTCTTGCACTTTATTATCCGTAATACACCTCATTCCATCTTATTTTTCATCTTATTTGTAGAGCATTCGTTAATATGCTAATTCATGTGTACTGTTTAGCGGCCACCGTAGTGGTACTGCGCATGTGTGTTCACTCTGTGTGGTCCTGGAGACGCGTCCAGTCATGTTAACTGGTTACTAATAAATACCGTTATAATAAAAGTATCCCTCCGTATGGTCATTCAACATGGTGTCAGAAGTAAACGCGTACATACTGGACTCAACAAGTTTTGAAGAAGGAAAATAAACTTGACGTCTCAGCACCAACTCACCGTGACAACAAGCTAACAAGCTAACAACAAACTAGCATTGACAACGCGCGTGCAGTATCATCATGGCAGATGGATTCCGCAGACCCGACCCGCTAGTGTTTGACGGGAACGTGGCGGAGAACTGGAGAGTGTTTGAACAGGAGTATGACATTTTCGTTGCGGCAGCACACTTTGACAAACCAGACCGCACAAAAGCATATATCCTTCTCAATTTGGCAGGATCTGAAGCTATTGAGCGTGAGAGATCGTTTGTATATGCGGCGGAAGTAAAAGCACCCGGTGACAATGGAGCCATCATCACTCCCGCCGAGTCAAAGGAAGACCCGGATTGTTTGAAAAGGGACATTTGCAATCCTCAAACAAACATCACGATGGAAAGGCACAAGTTCAACACAAGGGGTCAGAACCAAGGTGAGTCAATCGAGTCATATATCACCGATTTAAAGATCAAAGCAAAGAGCTGCAACTTTGGAATATTGCAAGACGAACTCATCAGAGATAGACTTCTATGTGGCATAAGTAATGACGGTCTAAGGAAGACTTTGCTGCGTGATAGCGAATTAACTCTGTCTAAGGCTATCTCTGTGTGTCGAATACATGAGCTGTCAGACCAGCACATAAAAGCACTGTCATCACCACGAACGTCCACAAATGTTGACAGCGTGCAACACAGAGTCATAAGGAAACAGAGGTTTGAGTCACAGTCAGAAAAGAGTGCACAGCACATCACAGACTGTAACAATTGTGGAGGCAGCCACGAAGCTAAGAGAGAGGATTGCCCTGCTTATGGTCAACAGTGTCACACCTGCAAGAAATGGAACCACTACAAAAGATGTTGCAGAACAACACTGCAGTGCCCTAGCACACGCAGATATAGGAAATCTGTCAATCAACTTGAGCCAGACCAAGCCACAGGTGGTAGTGACGATGAGTTATTCTATGTTGATGGTGTAACACTAGAGACCATTGACATAATAGCATCTAATATCACTGAGAAAGGTGAAGCATTTACCACAATCCATGTAAATAGCAAGCCCATAGAAGTGAAAGTAGACACAGGGGCAAAATGTAACGTCATGTCACATGATGCATTCAAACATGTGGGGAAAGGAGAAAAAATAGACTGCTCAAAAACAACTAACTTGGTCGCATATGGAGGAAGCCAAATCAACACTGTGGGTTCAGTTGTCCTATCATGCCACCTAGCAGGCCAGCCATATGTACTGCAGTTCTACGTTGTAGAGAGAAACGTCCAGCCACTACTAGGCTTACCAGCATGCCTACGCATGGGATTAGTTACACTGAACAAGGAAGTTCATCAACTCAGCGTGAATAGCAATGCCAACCTAACCCATCAGATCTTCACAGAGTACGCTGATCTTTTCAAGGATGAACTGGGCATGTTACCAGTCACATACTCCATGAAGCTCGATCAAGATGTACAGCCCGCCATCCGTCCAGCCCGCCGTATTCCAGTAGCCATGCAGGACAGAGTGAAGGCGGAGCTTTGTAGGATGATGGACTTAGGGGTCATCGTTCCTGTCTCAGAGCCAACTGAATGGGTGTCATCTATGGTGGCCACAAACAAAAAGCAAACCGATGACATACGTATCTGCATTGACCCCAGGGATCTCAACAAAGCTTTGCAGCGTCCTCACCACCCTATGCGTACTGTCGAGGAGGTTGCGTCACAAATGACAAACGCAACCGTGTTCTCAGTCTTAGACGCCAAGAGCTCTTTCTGGCAAATCTCCTTGGACAGTAAGTCATCACTTCTAACCACTTTCAGCACACCTTTCGGCCGCTACAGATTTCTCAGGATGCCATTTGGAATAAATGCAGCCAGCGAGGTGTTCCAGCGCTCAATGGAACAGATATTTGCCGGTTACCCCTGCGCCATCATCGTCGACGACATACTTGTCGGAGGCCGAGATGAAGCAGAGCACGACATGAACCTGATGAAGGTGCTCAACCGTGCGCGTCGAGTCAATCTCAGACTCAACCCCCTCAAGTGCAAGTTCCGATTGGCTGAGGTCAGCTACGTGGGTCACGTATTCACCAGCGAGGGTCTGAGAGCAGACCCATCCAAAACCAAGGCAATCGCAGAAATGCCTGTTCCCGAGGACATTACAGCACTCCAGCGCTTCCTCGGCATGATCAACTATCTTGGGAAGTTTATCCCGGACTTCAGTGAACTTTCCGCTCCACTGAGAGAACTGACACGTAAAGACACAGTGTGGTGCTGGCTGAAGCAGCACCAGGACGCATATGACACTTTGAAGAAACACATGGTCAGTCCACCTGTCCTGTCATACTACGATGTTCATCTACCAGTCACACTCACCTGCGACGCTTCGCAACACGGACTCGGAGCAGCATGCTTGCAGGAAGGCAAACCGATTGCCTACGCATCACGAACGCTGACTCAGACTGAAACACGCTACGCACAAATAGAGAAGGAACTGCTGGCAGTTGTGTTTGCGTGTTCAAAGTTCAATGACTACATCTATGGAAAGCCAGTGACTGTGGAGACTGACCATCAACCCTTAGTCACAATCATCAAAAAGCCAATCTCCACAGCTCCAGCACGACTCCAACGTATGATGTTACAGCTGCAGAGATACGACATCAACCTTGTCTACATTAAAGGGAAACACATGTACCTGGCCGACACTCTGTCACGAGCCCCCAGGGCATCCACCCTTCAACACACTAATGAAAAAAATGACTTTGAGGTGATGGCGGTCAGCCACATCTCATCAACTCGCCTGGAGGAGCTGAGGAGACACACGGCAGAGGACACAACGCTGCAGAACCTCACCACCGTTATCAAACATGGATGGCCTACTAAACAGCGCAGCGTTCCTCCAGCCATTGGTCCTTTCTTCCCTTTTCGAGATGAGCTCATTGTTGAAGAAGGAATCATCATGAAAGGTAACCAAACAGTCATCCCTCAGTCACTACAGAGAGAGTACATAAACATTGTACACAGAGGTCACCCAGGAGCTGAGTCAACCAAACGCAGAGCCCGAGGTGTGGTGTTCTGGCCTAACATGAGCAAAGACATTGACAATGCCACACTCTCATGCTCAGTGTGTAACAGTACAAAACCACACCAACAGAAAGAGCCACTCAAGCCACACCCAGTACCGGAATTACCTTGGTCTATGGTGGCAACAGACATCCTGGAATGGAATGGCAAGCACTATCAAGTGCTCGTGGACTCATACTCAGGGTGGTATGAGGTCGATCTACTCAAGGACCTCACGTCAACTTCAGTCATCACCAAACTGAAACGACATTTCTCAGTCCATGGATCACCACACACACTCATCTCAGACAATGCCAGACAGTACACCAGCCAACAGTTCAAAGACTTTGCCATACAGTGGGACTTTGAGCATGTTACCAGCAGTCCAGAATTCCCACAGAGCAATGGTTTAGCTGAGAGGGCAGTCCGTAGTGCAAAACAACTGATGGAAAAATCTAAAAGAGATGGAACAGACGTGTTTCTGAACCTACTAAATCTGAGGAACATCCCTCGAGATGTACAGCTAGGTTCACCTGCACAGAGACTCATGTCAAGGCAAACACGTTCCACCCTCCCAGTCAGCAAGCAGCTACTGGAACCTACCACTCGTGACACTCAAGGAGTCAGATCCCAGCTCCAAAAGAAAAGACTCTCCCAGAAACGAAACTACGACAAGTCGAGCCGTCCACTACGAGCCCTGTCTGAAGGTGAAGTAGTCAGAATGCAGACCCGCCAAGGGTACAACCGCATGGGCATGGTGAAGGAGGTCTGTGAGGAACCGAGATCATATCTCATCGAATCGGAAGGTGGTGTGTACAGGAGAAATCGCAGACATATCCTACCGGTAACCGAACCACTTCCAGAGCAGCCCGATGAAGCCGACCGCCTGCACTTCGATCCAGATCCAGCTGTAGAGGAAACTTCCCCTCCTATTGCAGAGAGACCCATAACCCTAGCTCCAGAGCCTACAGCTCTGACACCCACACACACCAGTGGGGGCACATACCAAACACGTTCAGGTCGCATTAGTAGACAAAACCCCAAATATAGAGACTAAGTACTTTGCGTGGACTGACTCCAAGCACCACATGCCCACTGTTCATGATCGTACATAGTACGGTATTGTTATTGTTGTTAAAAAAAAAAAAAATAAAAAAAACCATTGTTGACAAGATACAGAAAGCTAGGTGAGATGCCATGCCTTTATTTTCTACATTACAACTTTGTTGATAGACATTGAAATGTCAGTTGGTTATTGGAATCGACCTAACCATGGTATTCGATTATTGTTATTGTTATTTTTCTATTCTACCAGGACTATAAGCTAAAGAGAGAGGATGTAGAGCATTCGTTAATATGCTAATTCATGTGTACTGTTTAGCGGCCACCGTAGTGGTACTGCGCATGTGTGTTCACTCTGTGTGGTCCTGGAGACGCGTCCAGTCATGTTAACTGGTTACTAATAAATACAGTTATAATAAAAGTATCCCTCCGTATGGTTATTCAACATTATTGTTTTTATTTTGAAATTTCCTCTATGTTGTATGTATGGCGACTGTTGCTCAATAATTTCCCTCGGGATAAATAAAGTCTATCTCCACAACTCCAACCTGCTTCCCATGGCCCGCAAGTGGTAATGCCTGATCATTACATTCAAGTGAAACAATATACCGTTTAGTTATTTCCCCTAGTTTACGCTTTCAACACCGAAGTTTTTTTTTAATGTATTATTATTATTATTATTATTATTATTGTTAATAATAACGTGTGCATAGATATTTGTATTATGTAAGTCTGTTTAATATGTAAGGGTGACAAATAAAGGAATTTTGATTCCGACAGATTCACGACAGTATCATTTGCAGCTGAAAAAAGCCACACACACAATGTTCGCGATAGTCGGTGATAGTGGGGGCTCTAGTCTCTAGCTGTTATTTGGGGGTCGCGGGCTGAAAGGTGAACCCCTGGTCTAGACTATAGAGCACAAACCAAAAGGTCGGACAAATATGAAATGACGGGAGTGTAAACCGTGATAGTTTAGGCAGGGTGTTCGACACATTGTTATGAACTGTTCTCCTCAGAATACATCAGAACCGTTTATCGTACCAACTTAGTGTCTCACAACGTATCACGTCAAGAAGACATGCGTCTCATTGACCACTCATAATAAAGAAATTAAACTAACTATGTTTTTCGTTTGTCGTTGATAATATTGTCATCTACACACTGTAGTAGGTGAGGCTAAACAACAAAGTAATCTTGACAATACCCACAATCGTTCGTTCAAATAGTTTCTAGTTCAGATCAAAACGTCTAAAACCAAATGTGTATCATACCATATTGGACAACATTTAATCGTAAACACGGATTACCTTCCATGCTGATGTGACGTCTTCGCTCCGATTCAATGCAGCCTACTTGTTGCTTTTAACTCACACACTTCCTGATTTTTAGACCGGTTAGGTAGGTTAGGGTTTGATTTGTTTTATATCCTGGTGACAACCCTGTGATATTGGTTATGGGCCAGTTCTAGTTAACTAGGTAGCATTGGGGATAACTAGTGTTCTCGTTAACTAGGTAGCAGTGGGGGTTACTAGTGTTCTAGTTAACTAGGTAGCAGTGGGGATTACTAGTGTTCTAGTTAACTAGGTAGCAGTGGGGATTACTAGTGTTCTAGTTAACTAGGTAGCAGTGGGGGTTACTCACCCAATCCATTGCACTACTAGTGAGTTTGTGTTGTGATTCTCAACAACGTTCAAATGTATTTCCGTGTTTCAAAAGAAAAGTCAGAACATGTTGATTGGGTGCCGATATGAAGACCAAAGCATTAGAACTAGGGCTGTCAAAGTTAACACCTTAACACTGTGTGATCAGCGGCGAACGTTGACCTCATATCACCTCGTACAAAAAAAACAATGGGCCGATCTACCTGTTTTACGGGCCGATCTACCTGTTTTATGGGCCGTTTCCGATCAGACAAAACTAAAAAGTTGTCGGCCCAAAAGGCACGTCGGGTATGCCAGATGGCCAGTTCAGCCCTGGCGGAAAATGCAGGTGCAGTCACAGTCATATAGAAGTAAACATTACGTTACAATGATTTAGTGAGCTGGTGTTATTTTTTTCAAACCACACACCGCATGTTGGCTATTTCAGCACCACGCGTTGTCCACCTATTGATTCACTATGAGGGGTTCAGCGTCAGTGCACCCCGCTGCCTGATTAGGCCTGTGTGTCATTCACTCTCAACATAGATAAAAGTACAATAAGCATTCTTCAGGTGGAGGGAGATTCTCGATTTGGACATTATAGACTATATGTGTGACTGTCCGTCGGACGGACCGCCTGTTGCCGACCCATGTCATAGGGACTTAGCAGGAAGTGGTGGTGGGGCACTTACTTGAGAAGGAGACACCACAAGAGAGGAGAGAGAGAGAGAGAGAGAGAGAGAGAGAGAGAGAGAGAGAGAGAGAGAGAGAGAGAGAGAGAGAGAGAGTGTGTGTAAAGAGAGTGGGAAAGAAGCATTGTTTTGATAAAAAATAGCTATTTAGCGATTAATCCATTTATGATGAAAATCGGAAAATCGGAATAGAAGTTTGATTCACAGTCGCTTATTGAATAAACCTAACATAATTCAAATTGAATGAATCTAAAATTAATTAAAAGTTAATGGCGGAATACGCGGGTCCTTTCTCCCGGCTGCTATAAGACGTTTCAATGGATCCATCTCAGGTCGTAAGATGGACAGAGGAGGCACAGTGACCTGAGGTCCTCTCTCTCTCTCTCTCTCTCTCTCTCTCTCTCTCTCTCTCTCTCTCTCTCTCTCTCTCTCTCTCTCTCTCTCTCTCTCTCTCTCTCTCTCTCTCTCTCTCTCTCTCTCTCTCTCTCTCTCTCTCTCCCTCCACTGTGTCTTTATTTACTTGTTTTTACTTGATGTAACATTGCACTTTATTATCTGTAATACACCTCATTCCATCTTATTTTTCATCTTATTGTTTTTATTTTGAAATTTCCTCTATGTATGTCTATGTATGGCGACTGTTGCACAATAATTTCCCTCGGGATAAATAAAGTATATCTAATCTAATCTAATCTAATGAATGACACAAGATAGATCCGTGCATGATGATAACCCGCCCCCCAAAGCTCTGATTGGCTATTCACCAGCGGAGTGAGCTCTGTTGATTGGTTAACAGAGCCTCTGACTAGACCCGCCCTTGGCGCCGTACTCATGTTAAATACAAGGACTCACCGGCCACTGGGGTCCAGCAGTTGTGTAATGGACTTAATGTGAGTTTACGGAGGACGTTCTTCTTTACAGTGATAAAACTAATGGCGGTAGGGGGGCTGTTGGTGGTATTTTGACACACATATTTGTGTGACTTTGAAGCTTTAGAAAAAGCATTGTTATCAGTATTTTCACAGATTAATCTGTTGTATCTGTTGTATCTGTGTATTGAACTGTTTTTTTTCTCTGGATTGTTAGGTCCTCCCTTTCCTTAATGGACGAGCCTCCACTGATATACACTTATTAACGTAACTGTAAGAGCCATTTTGATGAAGGTGTATGCATACACGTGGGTGTCCAGTAGGTGTCCCTATTGAGCCAGGGGTAAACACAAAGGTAGGAACATTTAGGTAACGGAGAGGGAGCGCAAGGGGGTCCTGCAGCAGAGGTTCTGGGGGACCACCCTGGAGGAGGACACTCGGGAGTTTGTCAACGCCTGTCGGGTTTTCAACCAGCACAAGCCCTCTCATCAGGCTCCTGCTGGTCTCCTGCAACCTTTGCCTGTGCCCCATCGTCCTTGGTATTACAGGTATGCATTATATGATCCGATCCTTTGATACCTCAATAGTTTGCATCAATGTTAGAGGAATAACATGATATTAATGACAAATGTATCGGCCAGACTGTCATTAAACATGATGTATGCAATCTCAGAAGAATAACTCACGTTGTCTATGTCCTTCAGTATTTCTGTCTTGAGTATGTCAGGGCTGGGGATGAGTTTGGAGGACCAATTCTCCACTGATGAAACTTCTAGTAACAGAACATACAGTACAGTGGGTCACTGGTCAAAACAAGGCGTGTCTTTTGTGTTCTACTTAACAACTTTGATCCAAAGTGTAACTGCCTCTGTGTTCAGTTTGAGTTTTTGGTTCCTACCAGTTTTTGGTTCCTACCTAAATGCTGTAGAGTAAGGGCGGAACTAATGGTTGAAGCGCACAGTGTTCCGGGGACGTTTTATGCCGACGCACGCGTGTCAAAATCTCTGTATATAAGAGATAGTTCCGTCACAGTCAGTCAGTTCGGTCGGGCAGTTCAGTCAGTGAATTACAGTGAGAACTTACTGCTCCATAAGACAGCATCAGAAAGCAGTGAGTAACAACATTAAACCAAGTAAAGATGTCTGAGAGTGGCAGCCAGCGTGTGGTTGTTGTGGATGTACATTGCACAGACATGCAGGCACAAGCACCTGACAAAGAGGGTGCAAATGAAGACAGCACAACCGTGCAACCACAAAGGGAAGAAGGCACAATAGTTAGCAACCCCGCTTCCTCAGAAGAGCCACGAAGAGGCCAAAGAGTCCGCATGTTGACGGAAAAGGGTCAAGAACTGCATGATGAGCAAATAAGAAAAGTTGCACATCGTTTCAGTGTGGTCTATGAGAAGTGGAAAAATGTTGCTAAAGAAGCTAACCAAGCGCTGTGTGCACAGAGCTCAGACGACCTGCTGGATGGACACGTCACTAAAATATGCAGTGCCTCTAGGAGTCTGAATGAGGTTTATGACGATTGGAAGCGCATTGAAGTGCCTGACCATAACACACGTCGCAGAGTCGACACCTGTGAATCAGTAACAAAGAAGATTTGTAATAATGCAATGGACCTTCTAGACACAAGAAAGGCTAAAGGTCAAATGCATGAAGAACAATTCATGGAAGAGATAGTGTCTGTAGCCTCAGTCAAGACAGGCACCAGCTCTCGCCACACTAAATTCTACTCTGCAAGCAGAACAAGTGCAGCTGCTGAGGTTGCTGCTAACCAAGCCACCTTAGAAGTCCTGCTAGAGCAAGAGCGTCATATTGAAGAACTTCAGAGACTTGAAGCTGAAGCCGCACAGTTTAAAGCCAAGCAGGAGGCTGAAACTGCAGAAAGACAAAGAGTGCTAGAAGCCAAACGCAGAGAACTAAATCGATTGGAAACTATTAAGAAGCTAAAGGCTGCCAAGGCACGACAGCAAGTATATGAGCAGAGCGAATGTTCAGCTCAAGCAGCTAAACGAAGTGACTGCTCAGATGAAGAAGTAAATGAGCTTCTCCATCGACGTGTCTCTGTGAAGAGTGAAGTGGAAATCAAGCCTCAAACTAGCCTATTGCAGCACCGTTCTCCACCACGAGCTGTAACACATCCAAGACAAGAACAGCACCGTTCTCCACCACGAGCTGTATCACAAACAAGGCAAGAAGACAGATCTGAAGACAGCACAGCAGCTCTTGTCAGATTGTTCGCAGAAGCCATCAGTGCAAGTCGCATTCCTATACCTGAACCTACAGTGTTCAATGGCGACCCACTCAGATACAACGACTGGAAGGTGTCCTTTCAGACGCTTGTTGGCAGGAAGAACATACCAGCCGAAGAGAAGATATATTATCTACGCAAGTACGTGGGTGGATCTGCCAAGAAGGCCATAGAGAGCTACTTCTTACTAGGCACAGAGTCAGCCTATTATGCAGCATGGCACATCCTAGATGAGCGATATGGCAATCCATTCCTCATTGCCAAGGCCTTCAGAGATAAGATTGAGTCGTGGCCCAAGATAAGCTCCAAATGCAGTGTGGAACTTCAAGAACTCGCCGACTTCCTGCGCAGCTGTGAGGCTGCCATGTCTCAGATCAGAGGTCTTGAAATACTTAATGATTGCAACGAGAACCAGAAAATACTCTCCAAACTTCCAGACTGGCTGACTTCAAGATGGAGTAGGACGGTCATGGCCACAGAGGATGAAACTCGCATGTTCCCGAGCTTCAGCCAGTTTGTCAAGTTCCTCACACATGAAGCCAGAATCGCTTGCCACCCAATAACCTCTCTTCATGCTCTGAAGCCAGGGGAAAGTATTCTGGACAAGGGTTCCAGGAGCAGAGATCCTGGAGCAAGGGTTTTAGCAACCAGCTCAGATGAGAAAGCCGTCGCCACAGGCTGTGTCTTCTGTGAGAGGGCAGGACACAGTCTACAAAGGTGTCGCAAGATTATGCAGATGACAATCAGTGAACAAATTAAGTTTGTCCAAGAGAAGAACTTGTGTTTCGGCTGTCTGAAGTCTGGCCATCGCTCCAAGGACTGTAGAGATAGAAACACCTGCGACACCTGTGAGAGAAGACATCCAACTTGCCTCCATGATGATCGCACCAAGGAAGAAAGGATGTCGACAAGGCCTGATGGAGCAAGGAAGAGTGATAGGTACAAAGAAAGAGAGAATAATCAGCCACAAGACCAGGCAGAGAGACCATCACGTGAGGCGACATCATTTAGAGTCATCCAGAATGATGGGAACACTCATACATCCACAATAGTTCCAGTGTGGGTGTCATCTACAGGTGAGCCAAGTCGTGAGGTTCTGGTGTACGCACTCCTCGATACACAAAGTGACACAACCTTTATCCTCGAAGAGACAGCAAAGGCTCTCAACACAAAAGGTGAACCAGTTCAGCTAAAGCTCTCCACGCTGGCTTCAAGAAACACAGTCGTGTCCTGTTGGAAGCTGACAGGTCTACAAGTAAGAGGATTCAATTCAGACAAGATAATCACTCTGCCAGTGACTTACTCAAGAGAGTTTATCCCTGCAAACAGAGACCATATTCCCACACCAGAGACAGCGAAGGCATGGCCTCATCTTGAACACATTGCAGATGAGATCGCTTCTCAGCAAAGCTGTGATGTCGGCCTGTTAATTGGCTACAACTGTGCTCAAGCCCTCGTTCCAAGACAAGTGGTGACTGGTGAGGAACATCAGCCGTTTGCTCAGAGACAATCGGTCACTTTGGTCACTTTGGACAATTTGCTCACAATCGGAATCAGTCACCAAGTCATTGTGAAGCAAGTGACGCCAGGTCTACCGTCCTCTTCAGACCTCACAAGTGAAGTGCACTATGTCTGTAGAACACAGATCAAAGAAGTTGTGTTACCTGCAGATGTCATAAAGATGCTGGAGTCTGACTTCGCTGAAAGAGTGTCAGAGCCCCATCTCTCAAGAGGATCTAAGGTTCCTGTCGAAAATGGAGAAGGGCATCAAGTTAAGGAGCGACGGTCATTATGAAATGCCGCTGCCATTCAAGAAGGAAAGGCCTAACTTACCTGATAACAAGATCTGTACTATCCATCGTCTCAACTGTCTAGAAAGGAAGTTGAGAAGAAACGATCAGTACCACAAAGACTACAAGACCTTCATGGATGAGACCATAACCCGCCGAGATGCAGAAAGGGTCCCAGAGGAAGACATCTACAAAGCTCCAGCTTGGTATATCCCACATCATGGGGTGTATCATCCACAAAAGGAAGTCCTAGCCACAATCCCAAAAGAACAGTGTGCTGAAGCTCCCAGAGACAAAGACATGGCACTGGGTGAACTGCACATGGAAAGAGTACTCGGTGTGCAGTGGTGCGTGTCTTCCGATGAGTTCCAGTTCAGGGTGATCGTCAAAGAGAATCCACTTACCCGAAGAGGAGTCTTGTCCACGGTCGCTTCGGTATACGATCCTCTGGGTTTTGTGGCGCCCTTCATCATGGTGGGAAAGCAGATCCTGCAGCAGATGTGTCGTGACAAGCTCAGTTGGGATGACACCTGATGACTTACGAACTCTGTGGGAATGCTGGCTCCAAGACCTACAAAATCTGGCGGGTGTGAAGATTCCAAGATGCTATGTTCCATCAAGCTTCAAGGTCCAGCATTACGAACTTCACCATTTCTCCGATGCCAGTGTGTCGGGCTATGGAGAGTGCTCGTACCTCAGAGCAGTGAGTACGTCAAGTGAAGTCCACTGTTCCTTAGTAATGGGAAAGTCAAGAGTTGCCCCTACTAAGGTCACAACCATACCAAGGCTTGAGCTGTCAGCAGCAGTTGTAGCTGTCCGCACCAGTGACATGCTCAAGAAAGAACTGGACGTAGAATGCCTACAAGAAGTCTTCTGGACTGATTCAAGGGTTGTCCTTGGGTACATCAATAATGAAGCCAGAAGATTTCATGTGTTTGTGGCAAATCGTGTAGAACGCATCAAGCAAAGCACAGAGTCTACACAATGGAAGCCCAGACTTTCTTTGGCAGAAAGAGTTACCAAGTGGAGAAGTCAAGGTGGGAGAGATCGCAAGTGACGACCCTGAACTTAAGAAGGCCCAGGTTCTCAACACCCAGGCGCAGTCGGAAGTGACCTTTCCTGTGGAGGCCAAGGACCGAAGTTATTGTATTTAGTTTTGTTTACTTTCTATGCAGTAGGTTGGCTCTAAGTCATTGTAAAATCATATACAATTGATATGTTTGGTGGGAGTGTAACTGCCTCTGTGTTCAGTTTGAGTTTTTGGTTCCTACCAGTTTTTGGTTCCTACCTAAATGCTGTAGATTAAGGGCGGAACTAATGGTTGAAGCGCACAGTGTTCCGGGGACGTTTTATGCCGACGCACGCGTGTCAAAATCTCTGTATATAAGAGATAGTTCCGTCACAGTCAGTCAGTTCGGTCGGGCAGTTCAGTCAGTGAATTACACAAAGTATTTGAGCCAATATAAGTTACCAAGGCTATATAAGACACTTTAATCTCCTGAGAATCAGCAAAAAACGCTTCCTGATTTCATAATAATGAAAGGAAAAACATCAGCCAGGTATTTATAGAATTTCATACATTTAATAATGTATCCCATATGTCTCTTATAGAGGACATTTTAACTGACATCACAGGGGATATAAATGTCCCACCACTGACATTTTAAATAAAACAAATGCAGCAGTCATTACAATGTTGTGACTTTTTATCTTTGCTCATTCCTCAAGACTGAGGCCACCCGACCTTCTCCTCAGATCAGTCCTGTTTGAGTTAGACAAGAAAAGTTAACCATTAGTAAAGTTACTGGAACACAGATCATTCAACAGCTAATTGTTTACACATTATAACCCGAATTGGGCTTCTGCTGTGCTGTTCAGCAATTTAATTATACTAAGTACAACTCTCAACCAAGTTGGGAGAATGTCTTTGGATACGCAGTCCACAACTAAATGTCCTTGAGAATGGACAATGATTCATTGCTGTATCCCAGTAGTTTAAAGGATAAAGAAGGCCGTCCCTTGTCAAAACAAAGTGGTCAGGGGTCATTTCATGGGAAAAAAACGAGGAAAAAAAAACGAATAAAAAAAAACAACTCACCCATACCAGGAGAAGGGATCAGACCAAGGCTGAACCATAATTCCCCATCCCTATCCATCAAGCTATCAACCATCATTTGACTGGCTCTGTCCCCTTTGCCCATCACCATGTCGATGAGACAACGTGCTCTGTCCACTTTGCTCGTCTGGTTCTCCGTCACAGAGTCCTTGTCCTCGGTACTCAACACGTTCTTCTGCCACAGGTCATCCAGGATACCTTTGATAACAGGCATTGGAACTTTCTGCACAAAGTCAGCACGGATCCTTGAAAGCTCTGAGAAAAAAAGGGCAATAGAAAGTGTTGTAGTCAATACAATCTTTGGGTGTGTATAAATAAACAAATGCATAGGCCTACATCAAATACATCGGAATATAGGAATACGTTCCTTATTTTGATACTAGCCTATATTGTGTTTAAGTGATGTGTGGTTCCTCGTTTTCTCAACATCTATACTCTCTTGTCTCTTCTTGTTGTAGGCCTATGTACGGTCGACCCTGCTATATGGTAGTAGTAGGCGGTCATACCATTTGCTACCTGCGTATATCCAAAGTCACCTGTATTGCATCACTAGGCCTGCGACCGTTTCTAGGGTTTCTGGGGGCCTTAGGCAAAATCGCCCTATTGGTTTGGGGGGGGGGCCTTCGAAATGACAGAGCATTTATTACAGAGCCTCGAAATTACAGAGCGGCAAGTGGACCGCGAGCAATAATATAATGTAATCAGAAGAAAATATAATCTGTCGTCCTCGGGGGCACACTAGCGACACACTAAAACGGACCCTGGTCGTTCTCTCGAATGTGTCTACTTCTTCAAACGAAAATCCGAATTAACGTAGTTAATAACCTACACCGAAGTGTGCAAAAGAGAAATATATGTTTCTTGCGCATTCAAACTAGCCTACATCCTACATTGTTATTATGATGACGGCCTACCTTCCATCGTTTACAGGGCTAGACGTGAGTTGTGGCTGATGTTCAATTTACTTTCGTTTTGCGTGTGTGTGTGTGTGTGTGTGTGTGTGTGTGTGTGTGTGTGTGTGTCCCCGTGACGTGTTCATGGCTATGTAAATTATCAGGGTTGCTTATTTAGCCCCATGGCATATAGGCATACTCACTTACATACATACCCATGTATGTAGGAATACATACTCACTTACCTGTATTTATATATATATATATATATATATATATATATATATATATATATATACACACATTAGTATGCTCATATCCAATTTAATACCCAGTGTCTTTTAACCTGTACATTTAAACTGTAAATTATAAATTAATTAACATTTGCACTCTGGTTAGATGCTAAATAATTTTCGCTGTACTGTACTTGTGCTGTGCAATGACAATACATTTGAATCGAATCTAATACCTATGTAACTAGATGTCTCTAGGACCTGGGGAAGGCAGGACAAAGAAGTGCAATGAACTGTACAGATGGCCCAGGTGATGAGCATTTGTTTGCTTGTTTGCAAGTTGTCATGACAACTCGCAAAGTTACAAAAAGTTGCATATATTTTGAATTGTATAAATGTTTACATTTATAAATAGATATAAAAGGTTAGGAAACCACTGCAGTAAGGCAACATGCCTTGCCTCCCATCCTGTAGATGGCGGTACATACACTATACCACCCATTAAGGAAGAAACCCCACCACCGCACATAAAATAAAGTAAACACAAACTGGCTGGGGAGCGGAGATAGCTTCTAGTAGTCCAGGTGAAGCAGTAGACCCCAGCAGCTCCAGGGGAAGACACCTTTTCTCTGGTGGCCTGTTGACACTGCGAATGATATCGTACGTGTACAGTAAGGACACACGTTCAAACCACACGTTATTATTAACCCTATAGGCCCTCACCTTTGATTAGCTGGTGGGTAGCACTTCGCTAATGTCAACATAGCGTAGCTAGTGACCAAAACAATAGACCATTTTGACTTTCTCAGTGGTTCCGATTGTGAGCAAGACGTATGCAATAGCTAATGGCTACGTATGCGATACTATATTGTCAAACGATACGATATACAACAATATGTTTAACGCTCTTAAAGACAATTTTCGTCCACGTTGCTGGTTGACTGTAAGCTAGGGACGTCACCCTCCATAGCCGACTGGCTCTGCGTAACAAATACAAGACTAGACCCAACCGTATAATGTTATAATGTTCCGTTAGCTTATAGTTAGTTGGCCAAATCCGACTAGTCAGGACACATAGTCGAAGCTCCTGTGTTAACTTGTTTGGCGGCTTAAAGTATCTATGTTGTGTCTTAGGTAATATCTTAGGTCCATGGGTTCAATGTCGAGATTACTGTCACTTGTTACTGGATGCACTCCACTTTGAATACATCAGATTTAACCAGATTTCAGCTCATGGATTTCGGCACAGGGCGTCAATGAATGATCTTATTTGTCCTACTCCTGTCAGTATTCATAGCAATACAGAGGCATGACGAGCCAGAGGTTTGAACGCAGTGGTATCCACCTGGACCAATCGGAACTGCTGTGCCCAAAGAGATGTGGATTTTATGGCAACGGAGCTTGGAGAGGTCTGTGTTCAAAATGCTGGCACATGTAACTACTGATATCATTTTATACTTCATATCACACTCAGTGCTTAATAACCTGACCTGATGTTGGTTGTGACTCATGCCCAGGTTACAAAAAGAGGAGGAGGCGGCATACGCAAGCCTATGCCAGTTGGCAAGCTTGAGGAAAGAAAAACCAAGGAAAAGTCCACTAAAGTTAATTCAGTCATTACAAAGCTTTTCAGCACCTCCACAAAAACACCACCCAAAAAAGGTAAGTCATTGTTACTTTTTTTAAAAACGTTTTTAATTTGTTTGGGTAAAGCATAATGTGGGACAGTAATATCTGAGATAAATTTTAACAATGCACACTATTGATTCTTTCTTTACTCTCATAATGAAAATTATTTTCTTCTTTTTAATGTTGGTTCTTGTTCATGTAATCAATGCAGTCAAGTGATCGTCACATCACAAAGGCCAAAGTATTGGGGATGATGACGATGATGATGATGATGATGACGCAAAAAATAAACAAGTCAACTGCTCATCATTCCGGGGTTTCATGGATTTAGGTCACATTTCAGTGGAGTCCAGTCCAAGTTCCTCAAGGAGTCACCATGTTGCCTGGCCGGGAGATCTTCAAACAGTGTCGAGCGTTCACAGAGAGCATGGTCTACAAGAGGGTGAGATGACACGAATGCAGACATTGGCTGGCATGTCTGCATGTGTATATATTCACCGCTATTGGTATTGGCTGTATAGTATTTAGTGGGTGCTATTATCCAAACAAAGCAACTTGATAGCAAGGTGTACACTGCAGACATTAGGGATCGAACCCAGTACCTTTTGGTTGGGACTCTTTTTCTTGCGGGCATCACAAAACCTGAAACCTGAAAAATTGCCCAGGGCAATTAAAATGCCATGTCGGGCAAGGAAACCTAACAACGCACTTGCCTGACAAAAAAAAATGCAAGACTATTTACTTAAATAAAGATGAAACATGACATAAGATTTAAGCCTTTGATGTTATTTAATAACTACACATAAATAAAACAATTTGTATTCGGGCAAGTAAATGTGTGACCCACTTGCCCGATCTGGCAGGTTAATCAAAACCTTATCGTTGAGCATGGTCCTTTGTATTTAACATATGTGAGGATCTTACTGCTTGAAAACAAATATCGTCATTTTGTATTTGATGTCTTATCCATTGTTAGTGAATTCAAGATTACTCTAATTCATGTTTCAAGGAACTCAAAGAACTCTCTGAATGTGTCCAGGACTTCTACCAGAAATGTTCAGAATACCTGCACACTCAGTTCAAAGGTACCTTTTTAGATTTATTCAGCAAATATATGTTAGTTATATATTTAGGTGGCAGATGGCCACCCCAAAAATATAACCCCCTCTAACCCCTCTAGTATATTGCCTCATCTGTGTACTATAATGTCAAATGTACTATATCCTATCGAAGCTGGATGGTCATAGAGAAGCTGGACGGCCAGTCTCTGAACATGAGCTCAGAGGACTTTGAGCTCCACATGTCCGGCCAGGCCTCATCCCCTGTGCGGCCGCTGGCCTCTGGGGGAGCCTCGGCGGCGACCTTGCAGCAGGTGCAGAGCGGCCTGGACCTGCTGACGGGACTGGGCGTCCGACAGGAGCAGGTCATGAAGGAGTCTCGCCGGCTGGAGAGCGACCTCATCGACTGGAGCGAGGGGGTGGAGCATAAGGTGCAAGACGCCCTGGAGATGTTCCCCCCCGGAGACCCGAGGCCCGGCGGCGGCAGTGTCCGCCGCGCCGTCAGCCATCGACGCCGACAACGTAGAGAACGACCTCCTGCCCCCGCCGCTTCAGCCACAGCTGTTCGCTGGGTGACCGGGAGTCCACTCGGGCCTCCATGCTTCTGGGTGGGGGCGTGCCTCTTCGCCTCTTCACCTTTCAACCCACCTCCGCCTTCCCACTCCAAACGGTGTGTCAGAGCATCCCGGACACACACACACACACACACACACAAGTCTCCGTTTGTCACACTTCAGTGTGGAAACAGATGGAAAGTATCACTCCTAGCCCTCCCTGGGTGGTGTCCGTGGCTCCCAGCCCATCACTCCAACAAGACGTTGTGGAGGCCTGCTATGAGGCCTTCCCCTTGCACGTTTAGTTTCATTTTGAGATAAGATTGATATAAGTATAATCCTTACGTGGTACCATACTAGTTTCTATGAATTGACGTGTGTGTGGTGTGCATCGTTCGACTAAATATGTCATTAAGATTTCCTTCAGTAAATGTGTTGTTTTTCACAGTCAGACTCCACCAGTGAATATGTTGTGTGTGTGTGTGTGTGTGTGTGTGTGTGTGTGTGTGTGTGTGTGTGTGTGTGTGTGTGTGTGTGTGTGTGTGTGTGTGTGTGTGTGTGTGTGTGTGTGTGTGTGTGTGTGTGTGTGTGTGTGTGTGTGTGTGTGTGTGTGTGTGTGTGTGTGTGCGTGCGTGCGTGCGTGCGTGCGGAGGTAAGAAGAGGGAGGCAAATCATTTTGCGTTCCGAGTGTAGATTTAGGGCTTTTTGCATGGTCATGTTGCATTGTTAATCTTACACCAGAACATCCTCAAGCAGCCTGTAGATATCTGGGTCTTGTTTTTAAGCTACACTACCGCTTTAATAAGCTGATTTTATGATAATATGCGATGATGATGCGATGATATTTTTGTATGGAACGGTGGTTGTTAAATGTCCTGGGTGCAATAATAGAACTGACATGCCTTGATTGGAGATATGTTTTTATTTCTATTAGACTTTTCCCCTCTGTCATATATATTTATATTATACACACATGACACACAAACAAAGTGACAACCACCAATGCATATTCAAGTTTTGTTCACAACAGCACTTTCATTAAGGTAAAGTCTACCAGTTTAGCAGCCGTCTTGGTCAAAGTGTGTTTCCAAATGTGTTTTGGAAGATGATGATGCATGGGGATTTGATCATTTGTTTTAGGAGTTTTCTTTTAAATCTTTTATTTTTATTTTTTTAAAGTCCTCAAACCATATTGTTCATGTGTAAATTAACTTTGCAGTTGCTTTTAAAGGTCAATTTTGTGCTCTGTGCAACTTTAAATGATAGCTTGAACAATTGAATTGTATGCACTAACATTGATCAGGTATTGGGAAGTTAAAAAAATCTAAACCATGTTGTTTTTGTATTATATCACAAGGATCTATGTATTACCAACTGTATTTTATTTAAATATAAGTTATTAAATATATGGTGTTTTATTACATTCATAGGCTTGTGTCAATGAGATATATTAATATTAATAAAAAGTCAAAATATAACAATTGTTCTGTTTAACAGTTTATAACTCTTCCTGTCAGAAGCTCTCCATTTATTACCGGTAATTGGATATCTAAAGTGTACATTATCAATGACTTAATTTCACTTCCAGCTACGAATAACTTGATTTGTAGGAAGAGGTCCTGGGGGATTTGTGAAAAGAAAAAAACACTTTCAGTTCCTGTATAAAACATTTAAGAACAGAGAAGTTTTAGTCAAGGGCATTTGGAAAGTGTGTACAAGATGGCCATGCTCCTGTCCCTTCTCGGTACGTTTTTCAGTGCATTATTATAAAATGTAAAAAAAAGTCTTTACACTGCATACAACTATATGTCTCCTATTCTTGGACATGTTGGTCTGTTTTAGTTATTTCAACGCTACTGCCACTACTTCACTCAAAATAACTTGAGATGGTATGTATTCGATAATTTTAAAATATCCCAATGCCATTTTGACACAAATTAACATATTTTTCTTTCAACTTTCAACAAGGTTGATTAGTGGAATTGTTTAATAATTGATCAGTGAGTGTTGATGTCTGAGCTGCATCACCTCAGACATATATGATGGTTGAATAATTGGTTAATGTTGGTATTTTTCTTTCTTTCTTCCTTTAGGTGGGTTTGTTATGCTGCGTGCCGAAATGTCTCTCGTGGTTGGGGACACCTTAAGTGCCAGTTGTGTGGTCCGTGACAACCCCAGGCTAAACAAGGTGTTTTTGTACAAAGACGGTGACATCGTTTTGACAAACCAGAGAAACCCGAATTTCCACATTCCTAACGTCATCGCCACGCATCAAGGATCATACACTTGTAAAGCTAGCTGGATTGAGAACGGACATCTCATCACTTCACCTTCTGTAGCCATTCCTGTAACTGTCAAAGGTGAGCTTAGACGATTGTCATTGTAAAGTAAACCAATCTAAATATGGTTACTGACGTTTGTACTGTGACCATGCTGATGATACATTGTATTAATTTGGAACTATGAACATTTGCTCTCATCTTTCTTCACTCTTTTTCTGATACTTTCCCAGATGTTGTGACAGAGCCCATTTTGACAGTGGACAATACAAAAGATAAAAAAATAAAGCTCAGCTGCAGTTTTAAGTCAAACGCACATAATCCAGCAACTCAAATACACGTCTACTTCTATAGAGATGGCAAGAAACTGGTAGGAATAGCAAGGTCTAAGAACAATCCAAATGTAATCGTCCTGAACAAGCCTGGTTGGTACCGATGCAAGGTCAGGGTGCCTGAGCTGAACATCGTCAGGCCGAGCCAGCTTACTCAACATGGAAATCCTACAGGTGAATATATTTACAAATAGGATGAATTTTCATTCATTATAATTATTATTATTACACCAAGGGGGACTTTTCTCCCGAGGTGACCATGCATGTCTCTGTTGTCTGTGTAGAGAGTCAGCGTGAGCAGGCCTCGGTAGCGCTGTAGCCCAGATCCCCTTCTCCTGGCGGAGGTGCAGAAGACCCCCTTACTGCCCCTCTCCACCAGAGGCTGCTCTGTTCAAACATGTATATCCTTTTGCAATAAGCATTTAACCGATCATATGAATTAAAAAATCACATGAACTCTGAATCTCTCTTTAATCATACCTTTTTTTGTTCAAGTTGTTGTCCAATGTATCTATCACAAATGATTGCTGAATAATTCTGAATAATAAATAAACGTGTTAAACAACGTGTGCTTTCTAAATAAAATAAAGAAATACTCTTTTTGGGCTTTTTTGGAGTGTTTTAAATGAAATACATATAAAGATGCAGTATTAAAAGGAACTATGCTTTTTTATATATGAACTGTGTATACAAAACCTATTTTACAACCCTGTAATATTTAAAACTGATTACATGTCATTTAGTGGTAAGAAGTACAAGATAAAACCAATAACCACTCAGTGCTTACAGAGAGTGGGACAGGTTTAGTTTAGAAGAGTTTTAGAAGTACAGTGAGAAGCTGTCACATTTGCATGATATATATGCAATATACAGGAATTGAATGTTAATATAGAATACAAGGTATACAAGATAATACATAGAGTAAGTTAGAATAACAAAAAAAAGGAAAACTTCACAGAGTTACAATGCGGTCCTGCGGTCATGGTGCTGAGAGAGAGAATGTAAGACTGAATATGTTTGGTCATTAAATGTTGCAAACAGTATTGGTAATGTTAGCCATAAGATTGAGTACGATTGAAACCCAACATTGGCTGTCTGTGGATGGAACTGCAGTTTTGCAGGTAGTCCACAAAACATATGTGGGCCTTTTTTTTAGCATATATTAGGCAGCAGAAGCTCAGGAGGTGCATGTTGTCTGTCAACTGATTGCTGGTTGGATTCCTCAACTCCTTCAGGCAAAAGGTGTTAAGGTTTCCTTGAGAAAGGCACCTTATAACCCGTTCCATAACACCCGCCCTCATGCTTATGTTGGTGTGCATGCTTGATGTATGTGTGTATGTGTGAATGAAAGGCATCAATTGTAGGAGCCGTGATGGTTTGGAAAGCACTTTACAAATGCAGTCCGTGTACTAAGTTAGGCCAGTGCAGAAGAAAAGGGGAACCGGAGGTGTGCTGTTTAGCATCACGCCTCGTCTGAAAAAGATGCTGTCGTCCTCACTGCTGGCATACGCTCCATTCCAGTCCCTCATGGTTTCCAACCACACCTGATCTCCCACCACCAGCTGTAACAGTAGCAGAGTTGATGCCTGGTCAATATCAAGGCCATAGAGCGAGTCCCGCGTCCTTAAACGTCGTGAGCCATTCACCACGAGGGCAGAGCGGAGTGGCCGGTTTCGCACGGTGATGTGGTAGGAGAAGACATAGACTCCACTGTGGATACAGGTGAAGCTGTGGGAAGTGGTGTTGTAGTGGCTTTCTTCGTTGTAGAAGACCTCGTCAAACCGGATCGGGAAACCAGAGGGAGGAAAGGATTTGCTTGGAGAGATGCCAACGCTGAAGGCTGAGCGTTTCTGGGGAACCCCGGCTCCCTTGGCGCCTTTCGGCCCTCGGTGACCCCGTTCGCCTCTCATGCCATGGTAACCACGATCTCCCTTTGGACCGAAAAGGCCTCTCATTCCAGGGGTTCCCTGGGGTCCTTTCACCCCAGGCTCCCCGTGTGGTCCAGGAGGTCCGGGATCTCCTCGCACGCCCGGCTGACCTGGGGGGCCGTACTTACCGTTCAACCCAGGATGTCCCATTGCCCCTGGGATACCAGGATGTCCGGGTTCCCCTCTGTCCCCTTTATTTCCTCGTTCACCAAAGGTGCCACATTCACCCCTATCACCTTTGTCTCCCTTGGGGCCAGTCTCCCCCGCCAGTCCCGGGGGTCCAGCTGGGACCCCCGGGTCCCAGCTGGTTCTCCCTGGTCAGCAGTCCCATTGAGGCCACACTCCCCTTTCTCACCAGTGGCGCCCTGGAACCCCTGCAATCCCACTTCTCCTTTCTGGCCATTGAAACCACCTTCACCTGCAGAGAAAGTGACTCTGGGTCAGGTTATCGCAAGTCTTGCAACGTTCGTGTTGGATTCACTGCCAACAAAATTAATACCTTTCTCTCCAGGTTTTCCACCCCAACATTTCCTTTATCTCCTGAGAAACAACAAATGAAGCATTGGTTGAACTGAGAGGTATTAGTATATCAGTATCATTTCTGGACTACTATATCATATTAACCCTTGTCACCTTTTAATCCTACTGAGCCTTTGATACCCTGTGGTCCAGGTAAACCACTGGGGCCTGGCTGACCTTTGTCATCTGGAACAGCTAATAAAATAAATAATTGATTATTTGCATCATTTATTTGCGTATACTAGGGGGACGAGTGCCTTCCGGGTGGTGCTCTGGGATCACATCTCTTGGATAGAGCTCCACCGGATGGGTCGGCTTACTCTCCACGACCTTGGGTAGAGTCTTTGGTGTGCTGGTGGAGTTACAAGGAAGATGGAGCCGTGTTTGTAATTTCGTGGTCTTGTGTGTATAGTGTATAGCGTCATCCTTCCTAGACACAGTGACGTGTGTCACTACACATGTATAAACACTGGCTGATCTGCCGTAAGGAACTGGGAGAAAGCAGTGCATTGTGGGAAATAATTGCACACATACGCAGAGTTTATCATAAAGATGAAATGAGGGAGACCACAAACCAATGTATTGGGGTAATGAGGGGAAAATATCCTGTCCCTGAATTGGAAAAAACCTGGTAGGTTAGTTATGGGCCAAGCAGAACACTTGATTCAATTTTGGTACAGATCCGGATCCGGCCCTCTAGTTTTAACTTTTATTTATTCAGGAAGTGTCATTGAGGGTGAGCACCTATTTTACAACAGAGACCGCACACAATCACACCACATATACAGCAACAAGGACATGGACATATACACAAGGGAATAGGAAAGCCTTGAGATGTTTACAACAAAACAGTTGGCCAACTGGTAAAACCGCACAATGTAGGGATTTGGAAGAGGATCTTGTCCATCTGTGTTTTGCTTTGAATCTAAATCCCTGGTCTATTGCTGTTTTCCCATCTCACCACTAAGCTCATCCTCACCCGAGCCAATAATGTACACTTTTACCGCGTTGTTCGCGTTTTTTCTCCTTTGGTGGTCGTTCAAAGTGAAAACCAGAGCAGGCTAGTCCACAGCCAGTCACCCTGCCTCGTCCCTGAAGTGATCTGATGGAATTTAAAGCCTTGTTGGTTCTTCTACTTCTCCTTCTTCTTCTCCAGAGGCCTTTAATTGGCCTAATGGAGCTTAACTAATGCAACACCTTCTCTGGCAGGGCCAACGCATCGCACCACAGTTTGAATACATTTGCATTCACAATTTAGACGTTTGGACCACTTGTAGTTTTCCCAGAGTGGTGGCATTTGGTCGACCTTAGCGCTTGGCGTTGATTTAATGTTCACGGCTTGATTGGCAGTGCGCTGGTTAAGGCGTTGTTTTCCATTTGCTTTTCATTTGATTCAACAAGCAGGGCTGTGAATTCATTATGGCACATGCTGAGCACAGCCGCTTCCCCATTAGTCACAAGCATGTTAAGTCATCAAACCATAACAATGTGTCCCTATATTCAAATATCCAAAAAGTGTTTTTACAAAAACAAATCGACAAATTAGTCCCATTTTTTTCAAGCTGCTAAGTTTTTAGTGCTAAAAACCCAAACAAAACGACGATGCCTCTTAACACCAAAGTGTGCAAAGCAAAAGGACCACGATTAATATTTTGTCAGTCGGGGGCGGCAGAAGATCAGGCTGTTAAGACTTGGCTTGGGAACCGGAAGGTCGCCGGTTCAAGTCCCCGAAACACCTGGGCACTGCCAAGGTGCCATTGAGCAAGGCACCAGACCCCTACACTGCTCACCGGGGACCTGTATAGAAAATAGCTGCCCACTGCTCCTAATACTAGGATGGGTTCAATGCAGAGAAACTAATTTCACTGTTTGTAACCAATAAAGAGGATTCAAATCCTCCAGATTAGGATTTAGGTAAACGCTTTTCTCCAAAGTGACTTTCATGGTTTGGCTGCGGAAATTGTTTTGTTTTAGTTTTTTCTTTGGGCTGAGAGTCATCCTGCCACGATTAACCCAATCTCAGCGTTAAAAGAAATCGTGACATTGTCGCAACAATGTATTTTTACATATTCAATTTGACCCTGAAATGATTGAGCAGCGGGGTGAACACCGCGGGTGAACTGAGACTGAGGAGACACATTCCATTTCTCACCGTTTGGGTCTCCATGGTAACAAATAAGAGCCTCCCTCGGTGCCTGTTGGGGCTTTGAGAATCCAACGACGAGAGAGAGAGAGAGAGAGAGAGAGAGAGAGAGAGAGAGAGAGAGAGACAGAGAGACAGAGAGACAGAGAGACAGAGAGGGGGGGGAGAAAGAGAAAGGGAGAGGGAGAGCGAGAGAAAGAGAGAGAGATGAAAGACTGTGGTAGGAGTGTTTGGTTGTGCTACCTAGGGGGAGGTTGTTTGGTAGGGAAAGGACACCACAGCATTCCCCATTCCTTAATGAGCGCCAAGACATGTATGTACAGTATGTGTGTGTGTGTGTGTGTGTGTGTGTGTGTGTGTGTGTGTGTGTGTGTGTGTGTGTGTGTGTGTATGCGTGTTTAGCTGGAAGAAACACAACTAATGACGAGCTGGAGAGCATGTTGGAGAGCGACAACCCAGCCATCTTCACCTCGGGGGTGAGCAATGAAACAAACACAACATGGACACACATGCACACGTGCTCACACACACACACACACACACACACACACACACACACATGCACACAAACACACACACACATGCACACAAACACACACACACACATGCACATGCAAATTCTCTCTCAATGAACCTCAAGTGCGATCTTGATCTAGAGAAGCCACTTTTGCCTCTTCCCCTCTACTTCCTCCCGTACGGGTGAGGAAGAGGATGCTGGCCGGATCTTAACCCACCCTCTTCTGTTCTTTCTCTCTTTCCATCTTTTTTTTCACCCTCCATCTACGCCCAATCATGCCTGCCCACACTACCCCACCTGTTACCTGCCTCCCTCCCGCGCCCCCACCCCACCTCTGCTTCACCCCTCCCCCCAATCCCCGGCCCCCCCGCCTGTTCCCTACCTTTGCTTTGAATCCCCCACCTGCCCCTATATCTCGCCCCCCCCCCCTTCCAACTCCACCCCACCCCCACCCACCCACCCTCACCGTCAACCTCCCAGGGGGAAATGATAGACCGCATAGAGTATATAACGTGGAGCACTCTGTAGACTATGTGGAGAGAGCCGTGTCAGACACAAAGAAAGCCGTCAAATACCAGAGTAAAGCCAGGAGGGTGAGTGTCACGTCACGTCCAGGCCCCATGCACGCATGCGCTTACATCCGTGTTGTTTTGTGTGTGTGTGTGTGTGTGTGTGTGTGTGTGTGTGTGTGTGTGTGTGTGTGTGTGTGTGTAACGGACACCAGCCAGTATTGCTTATCACTAGCTGGGTGATGGAACTGGAGTGGGGGGAATTCAGTTCCACCACCCAGCTGGTACTTAGAACCAAGATGGCGAATGGTGGTGAATAAGGCTCATGAAGGTCATTTCTCCAAGTGTGCTTGGGCTCAAGAGGCTGGCTCAGTTGATGAATGTGATCTATCAGCAACCTATTAGCGTCAAAGCCTCAAGACAAACATTAATGCACTCATTACACCTCACCTGGCCCGAGTCAGGCTGATTAGACGCAGGATAGGGTGACAATGTGGCAGTTGACCTTGCCACACACTACCCAAGTGGCTCACACACCTAGGT